>JAXBDA010005419.1:0-24514 GCA_036023075.1 Gaultheria prostrata
AGTATTTTATATTATATTTTATAAGTTTATAATTATAAGTTTTTTTTTTCAGGATAATTTGTAAAAGTTAGGCATTTGGGGTTACTAGATTACCAAATACCAATACCTTCTCTAACTCTTCACAGCCGCCCCCACATCTCGTAGCCGCCCCCACATCTCGTCTCTAACTCTTCCACAGACCACACTCACCATAGTCGTCTACTTGTAGTCTAGTATAATTGGTGTTGAGTAGAAGACAACAGTAAAGTGTCAACAACCATTTAATGGTTAGATGATTATATGCATATGATTGCAACAGAACCACTTGCTTCTCTTTTGTTTTGGTTAAATGTGTCTTCATTTGTACACGACTTTTTGGATCCCCGTTCCCCGCATTGGGGCGGGGATGGAGATTAAAAAAAAATCCCCAATGGTGATTGGAGTGGGGATGGGGGATTGGTATGAGGGTGGGGATCGGGGATGGAGGTAGTGGTATCCACCCCCTCCCCTCCCCATTGCCATCCCTAGTTAATGGAGGTTGAATGAGTTAATTCAGATGGGATCTAGAAACTATCGATAGTCATAAATCCCAAATGCTTCTGTCGAGGCTCGAACCCTAATCTTGCTTGTGGGAAAACCGAAAGATAACAGCTAGACTACAAGCCCTTCTTGATTTTAGCCCAATTGAAAATGTTAGAATATATTGATTTTAATCATAACAAAAATTGATTTCGTAAATGCATTGAAAAAAAATTACTATGCTTAAGCCAATTTGTATCGGTTTTTGTTTTAAAAACGAGTCATGTATTGATAATCATGGCCCACGTGAAATTCACTTCTAAAGCAAGCCTCTGTTACAAAATGGTAGTTGCGTTCAAAGGAAAATTCCCATGTCCCAATCTTGTTTTCAACGTTGCCTTCGAAAAGTTTCTGTTCAAATATTTGTGTTCTTTTCACGTTTCTAAAAATATTCCTCCCGCATCTCTTATTACTTATATTTCTCTCTCTACTTATTACTCCTCCCTCAAATCATTATTTTCATTTCTCCTTCTATCTCTCTCCAATTATTACACTTCTCTCTAACAGGGCTGGCAGGCCTTGGGCCTAGGGCACTCCAAAAAGGGCCTATTTTGGGGGCACTCTAACATTTTTTAAAATGAGCTAGATTATGACTCTTTTTTTACCTAAATAAAAAAAAGACTCAATATTAGTTACAAAATGGCCTAAACTATTGTGGCCCAATCTAAAAAAGAGACCCAATATTAGTTACAAAAGGGCCTAAACTATTGTGGCCTAATCTAAAAAAAAGGCTCAATATTATATTAGTTAAAAGGCCTAAACTTGATAAATAAAAAAAAGACTTCCACGTTTTGGACACTTTTCGGACCAAATTTCGAAATTTCACAAAAACTGCTCCGATCAACCCCTTCCGAGTGTTTTTTTTCAACGAATCCTCGCGTTGGACCTTAAAAACACCTTTTAAACACATCTAACGGTTCGGATCGTCGAAATTTGTCCGAAAAGTGGAGGTCCGCAACTTAAGGAGTTGAGGGATCCCTCATTAGATCGTCATTCTATATATATATATATATATATATATATATATATATTTGAAATTTAGATCTTTATAACTTTATTCGTAACAAGTTACAAATTGGAACGATACAGTCAAAGGCACTCAAATTTTAGGGTTTTCTCGTATTGTGATTGTTGCTGGAAAAAAATTTATGGCACATTTTTTCGATTAGGTCTATGGCACTCAAAACGCTTGGGCGGGCCATGCTCTCTAATTATTACTCTTTCCAAAAACCCATCAAAACACTATCTCAAAAATATTTCTCAAAATATTCTTTTCACAACATATGGCCCATCTACTGAGATAGTTGTTCTCACAAAAGGGCTGTCGGATCAATTAAATGCTGGATGTATCCTTCATTTGATGTGTTTTCTTGTTGATCTTGTCTTTAATTGGTCCTTCTCAACTATATTCGCTTGATTTCGGTAGGTTGTAATAGTCTTTATTAATGTAATTCTTTCTAGGAAATTGATATTCGCACTCCAAAAATTGATGCAGGCACTCCAAGCATAGTGATTTTCCAAAACTATCATTTTGCAAGTTTCATTATTTACTTCAGGCGCTTCAAATGTTTTTTACTCTCCTCCTCTGTTAACGAAAGTAGAGGAGACAACGAAAGAAGGGATAACGGCGATGACGAAACAAGGAAAGCAGCAATAGCTTCAAGCCATCAACACCTCTTCTCAAATCACGACAATTACCTTCTTGCTCTCTCCAATTGTTGTGTACGAGTTCAATGTAGTGTGAAATTTCAGTGCATCGAACTATTTCTACTTGTTTTTTCGATAGTTTTTTTTTTTTTTTGATACGGTAGTTCGATTTGTAAAGTCGGGTGTTTCTTTTTTTTCCTTCTTTTTGCATAATCCTTAAAACAAGAAAGAGATATTTTGTGGTGAAAAGTTGAAGACATTATTTGATCAACAGTGATACATGTACAATAAAAGTGTCCAACTCGATTCCAACAGACTCACATGGTGTGTGTGGAGCCCACTTGAAATGTGTGTGAGCTCCACACACCATGTAAGTGTGTTGGAGCCGAGTTGGACAATTTTGTTGTACATTTTATCATTTTTGCTTTTGATGGTAGAGACAAAGTCGGGTTTTGGGAGATTGCAAAGCTGTTGAGTCCACATCTCGTTCAATCTTAGTCGTGCTCCTCCTTGTGAAAGGGATTCAAATAGGCTTCTCTTTTTGTTGTTCTTATGGTTGTCCATGTTTGAATCCCTGGTCATGAATTTGGTTCAGAATTTTAGATGCTCTAGTATCACGCATCTACTAGGAAAAAATGACTTGTTTGACTTGTTGAAGTTGAATGCTTTAACTTTTGCTTTCTCCAGATTAATTTTTTTTGAAGAGCTCTCCAGTTATGTTTATATGGTGCAATTGAATGTTCTTTTTGGTGTTGCCAGCATGGCCCTATACCTTTGAAGGGTGAGGACTTCAGAGAGCAGTTTTCGTTAGTAGTGCAAGTAGTTTCCGTTAGGAGTGTCTCAAGTAAATGCGGAGAGAATTTTGGGGTGGAGTACCTCCAGTAATTTTTATATTTTGAAAATAGTAGTTTTATAACCTTCTTAAATTTTGGAGTGCTTGTATAAAAAAAAAAGAGCCCCAAAATCAGCTCCCTTCTTTCTATTTCTCTAAAAAAACACATGGCCCATTTATGGACCTTATATAATTGGTGGACAGTAGGCGGCAAGTGCCCAGTGCCCAGTGTTGGGGGGTGAATCACGCGGTTGATCCCGTATTTCTAGGTGGTGTCCTGCCTCCTCAACCTGCAACCAGTAGACACCGGTTAGTGTACTTGGGCCTCTTGCCCAAGGACACTCCGACGGTCAAGTTAGAATACAGAGGAGGCAAGTACAGAGAATGGAATTAGATCTAGGAATGTGAGTGTACCTTTTAGGGTTTATCCTGTGGTATTTATAGATCTCTCAGTACTTGCTCCCCAAGTCTCATGACATCATATGTGACGACACCAGTCACGTGACCCGCCCACTAACTTGCTGCCACGTCGCTCTCCAGACGCCTCTGGAAGCTTCTCGTACCACGTTACGTGTCCCCTGGCACGTGTACTATTAACCGCCTCTATTTGCCCGTTAGGTTGGCTTCCGGATCGGGTCACAGAACCCGATCACTGAACCACCCGTCAGCCATGGCTTCTTCCAATCCGAATGCCGTTCATGACCGTCAGTCATATACTACCAGATCCCATCTTCGGTCTTTGGTGCTTCGGTATACAAGGATTCTCGTGCTCTCCACGAGACCTATCTTCGGTCATACCACGTACGGCCTAAGCCCCCTGCTCTCGCCCCGGATCCACATTGGGCCCAGTCTTTAGGCTAGGCCTCTACTTTCGGCCCACTACACACAGCACCTTCGGTCCTCGAATGGATAATCTGTCTTGACTTCTGTGGTTCTATATTAAATGTTTCGATGGATATTTTCTGATGTATACACTGCAATGAATGCATCACAGCTCCTTTTGACAAATGGTGGATTTGCGGATATCTTTTTCGATTCTTAGAAACTTTGATATTCACCCCCCAAATTATTATCCACACTCATTTTTTTATCTTCAAGTGAAACTTTATTGTTATTCACACTTCTTTTTTTGTTTTCCAGTATGTGAAAGTTTCACTTGATGATAAAAAAGGGAGGGTGGATAATAATTTGGAGGTGTGAAAATTACTTCCCTTGAGAGAATTATACAGCAAATTGTTTGTATTCACTCTTAGAGAGTTTTCCACTTCATAATTTCTTCGCACATTTGTATTGAGGATTTGCATAATTCTTAGTGAGGTTCTGCTACGGTTACAAAACTGGGTTTGGTTTTGGTAACGTATTAGTTTTAGAGGTTGGAGATAAACTCTAGCGGTTCAGCTAATTCCTCGAAAAAATTAGCAGTTAAGTTGTAAGGTTTAATCGGCACCAGAAGCTGGTTGGTTATTAGTAAAACAACGACTCCTTTAGGCCAGTGGACTAGGCTGAGCAGTGTATAAAGCTCGGACCGAACCACTATATATCACTGTGTGCTATGTCTCTCCTTTATCCTTTATTTTTGTGTTGTGCAAATTAATTGTTTATCTGCTTTATTATTTAATTTTATCATTCCATAAGTAATTTTTTAAATAGGAGTTATTGTCAGCAATCCTATTCACCCTTCGTCTAGGTTGCCTTTTGAGTAACAAAAAACATATTTTAAAAGTAATGAATGGCTAGGTGCTTGTGTTGAACTCCAAAGTAAGCCTCACGGAGTGATCTATGCACACAAATAAGTGCATGTAGACGGTTTTCCGTTTGGTATCCAATAGAAGCCAGAAATTTACCTTAATAGATTGCAATTGCATAGTTGGAGGATGAAATAAACGGGTTCGATACATTGAGTACGAAGTAGAAAAATTGTGTATATTTTGAGTGATATAAGAAAAAAACTCCTTTTTACATACACAGCTGTTTGAATTAGTCTTCATAATCTCTGAGAACTGAAGAGAAGATTTCCAATGCCGAGCGGGAACCGCATGTGGTACTCATTGGCGCATCTCGGCTATCCAAACGACTCAGATTTGAGGGTGACATTTTCATAAATTTTGAGAGTATTTCTTTGAGTTGGCATACAGAAAAGGGAAATAAATAGGTACTTAGATTAAGGCCTTTATTTTGGTCTTTGCCCATCACCGGCGTGTTTTCTATGTAAGGGTGATAGCCCAGTGTACTCTGTTTATTGATAAATGGATTTTCTCTCTCTTTCTCCCAAAAAAAAAAACTTGGTACTTATATTTTTCCTGCAACCAATGCATTCTTTTATTTTCTTCCTGACTTTCTCTTGAAATCGAACAAAAGAGAGTTATTTTCCCCTTTTTTTTTATAAACAAAAAATTTATTAATCTTTGAAAATGAATTACAAAGATTAAAAGGGGCCAAGACTAAAAACGCCAACGACCCGAAGGGGAAAGAACAAGACACAATATGGATGGCGAGAAACCAGTAAAACCAACGAAACAGAAAAACACACAAAGCGACCAAGACTCCTGAGTCATAAAACACAATAGAGAAGGCCAAGAAAACACCCCAAAAACTACAACAGGAAAAGGAAAAACCCTAGGCGCTCCTCCCCCTAAGCTCACCATGAGCAAACAAAACCAGAAGCAAAAACCCTAATACGCTGAGACCACCAACCAAATAACCAAAGAGCACCCACCAACAAAAATAGCAAAATCAGAACTCCACAGAAATGGAGGTACCTTCCTCCAATTCATCAAGAGCTATAATTTCTTGTTTAGAAATATCAACTCCCCGCAATTCTAAATATTTCTTAATATTGTAGCTCTCCCTTCCAAAATTTTTTACACCAAATGAAGCATTCATTTCCATATTCTTACGGGCTTCCTTGATTAAAATGGAATTTCTCTTACGAATGTCGCTACTAGCTTCCTTTTGAGTCGAAAGAGTGGGCCCATTGAAACTGCCTTTCTTCAAGCCCAATTTTAAAAATCTCGACTTCTCCTCTATATGATCCCGACTAAACGTCCTAGAAAAGATGGTAGCTTTCAAAAGATTTTTAGTCCATACAGGATTCCTTCGATTACCATTTTTGGTCCGGGCTTTCTTTTTACGGCGCTTGTAGTCCACATAATTAATAAGGGGGTCACAATTTTAAAAACTTGCAGTTGCCATCCCATTCTCGATAATATTCCCCTGAGCTTGAGCATCCTCCTTACAAGCCTCACATGGATTGATGTCTCTGTAAAATGGTTACTACCCAAAGGAGAGTTGGATTCCTCAACAAAGGAGTTTGAGAAGGGGTTTGAATTATCCACCCCATCAAGTTTCAAAAACTGAGCTTCGTCTCTCTTATTGGGTTGATTAGAATCCCCTACAAACGACTCCAAAGCATCAAAGCAAGACAAATGACCAGAGTTTCCTATCAATAGATCAAAATCCAAATTTTGGGCTCCACCATCTAGCTCATTATCTCTGCCATCATCTTCGTCCTTGTCACATGTGGGATCAACCGAACTAAAAGAATCGTCATCCGATTCATCCACAACGCGCATGTCCACAAATGGGTTCACTCTGCTAATGTTCTGCCCCTTCTTATCTACAACACATTTGCGAACCGCTTTGATGAAGCTAGTAACACCCACTTGTTCTTCAACAACTCTTACAGGAAATAATTTACCATTGAACTCGAGATTAACAACATGATTAATGACTTCAAAGGAATTCGTGGATATCTTGACCTTTCCAACTGAGAAAGAGGATTTATTAGAGGTGGTTTCATCTAAAGAAATTATCTCGCCCCACAATCTACCAATACTAAAAAAAAGTTTCTGCATTCCATACATTTAAAGGAAACCCGTAACAATTAAGCCAAACATCACGAGAGTATTCCATTACTGGTTCAAGTTTCCATTGTTTAACTTTAACAAAAAAGTTCATAAACCAGCACAAACCGCCACCTTCAATTCATATCGTTAATGGATTCAAAAGTAAGCAAGACAAAGATACCTCCTATTGGTCTCAACTGAACATTCCAAACCGCTTCTGCTATAAAGCCCCCCCCCCCCTAAGAGATTCAATCGATTTTAGAGAAGGAAGTTTTGTTACAGCACTCATTGATAGCCATTGATCGCCCTCATCCTGTACCATAATAAAAACTGTGCTAATAGAAGTTCTCTTGCCAGCAACAATATCAGCAAAAGTAGGACTCTTATCATCATCAAGCTCTCTAGTCTTAGTGGACTTAACCTGATAATCTGAGGCTACTGGGTTCCCATGACTAGTAGTAAAAACCAGAGGTTTTTGCTTAAACTTTATAGAATTGCTGGCCTATGAAAATCTAGCAAGGTTCACCTAAACACGGAAATCTTTGATAAGAATCCCATGAAGATCTTCAACAGGATTTAGAGCCTCTGCCCTTGACCTAAATCTGACGAAATCGAATTTTGTGTTGAAACGAGAGCTACGTTTATTGGGGATGAAAACATCCACCACATCACCATAAGCCCTGAAGATTTGTCGAAGCCATACCTCATCCATCTCATACGGAAGATTATCAACATAAACCGAGAAAGTTGCGTTGTTGGACCTATGAGAATAATGATTACTGATCCTGTGATCATTCGAAAATCTTCTTTTGGAAACAAGAGTCCAATCGGCCAAAAGATTGGAATGCCTCACCATCGAGAAAGACAAACACCCATCCGCGATGATGAACGAACCTCAAACCCAGAAATCAGAGATAGCAACAGGCCGCGACGGAAGCCAAAGAAGAAAGGAGACTGAAAACGGTAGCAGAAGACGATGAAAGAGCAGGGGGTAAAAGGAAGGCTTTCAAAGAAAAATATGGAGTGGTGGAAGAGGGACGGTTGGCGGCGCCCGCCGGAAAGGAGGCCCAGAGATGGGAAAGGATGCTAGGGTTTCATCGGGGATCTTAATCGCCTTCCCATTGAGTTATTTTCGACGGCCACCAGAAAGGAGGCCCAGTGAGTTATTTTCCCTTCCCATTCCTTTCATTTTCTTTGTGAAGCCAAATAAAAGAAAATACTCACTTTCTCTTCTATTTCTCTTGGCTGATCTTTGATCTTGTAAAGCATCTTATAGATCGGGATCTTAAAGAGCATGTAAATGCTAAAGAAAGACTGGGTGTTTGGAGCTACCTTATCCTTTTTGGCTGGGGCATAATCTCTTTTGCTTGTGTACTCCTTCTTGGTAGGACCTTGGCTCGTTTTTCTGCTCGAAACTCTTTAGACGGCCCGAGCTGGTTGTTCCCCTTTCACAGACCATGTTTTTAGTACCCTAGATTTAAGGGTAGAGATTGTTTAGTCCCACATCGAAAGTCTACATGGGTGATCTTGGGCATATGACAAACTATGTAAGAGACTATTAGTACCTTGGGCTTAAGCATTTTGGGCCATGTGGTGTAACTTGTGGATCAAATGAAGGTATTGGGCTAGTGGTCTACATAGGTGTTACAAATGGTATCAGAGCGACCCTTGTACACAACCATGTGGGTTATGGCACAAGAGAACAGACCTGAGAGAGGTTGTGGTGACTCTGGTCACTAGGGAACAGACCCGGAGTGCAGTGACTCTAGTGCTCAACCCCTTGCAAGGACGCGAGGCCATAAAGATGGGGAGATTGCAATATGTCCAGATTTGGGGTTAGAGATTATTTAGTCCCACATTGGAAGTCTACATGAGTTTTTTTTTGCACAAACCCATGTAAGAGACTACTGATACTTTGGGGCTTAAGCATTTTGGGCTATGTGGTGTGGCTTGTGGATCAAATTAAGGTACTGGGCTAGTGGTCTACGTGAGGCGTTACAATGTCCTCTTCCACTTTTGCGTGCTGCTCTATCCTCCTCATTACCTTTGCCACCGATTTAACCGGGTGCATAGTGAGCGATTCTCGCTGCCTAGTCAAAGCGGCAAGCTTGTTTTAAACTTAGCAAGAGCATACTCCTCCCTGCAATTTTTTTCTTGTTTCGTTGAATGCCTCCTAGTACCTCTTCGTATACTCTAGGAGCGTTTCACCGGCATTCTACTTCATTGATTTAAGGACGTCAAAAGTTTTGGGTGCTGCTCTGGTAGTAAGAAACCAAACAGTAAACTCCTCAGCGAGCTGCCTCCAACTCTTGATGGAGTAAGGCAACTTTCCCTAAACTCGAAGAGAACATCTTGCAGATCAACGCGTCGTCTCCATCATGCATAAACATTGTTTGCTGACAGTGCTAGATGTGGGCCACTGGGTCAGTGGTCGTTTCATAAATGGTAATAGCGATGTGCTTAATCCTGCTCCGCGGCTTCTCCTTTTGTATCACTTTGCCAAAGGAGAGGCTGCAATCCTACTAAGGGCTGCTTAATCATGCTCGGTAACTTATCGAAGGATAATTTCGCAACACAAACTGTTTACTTATCCGAGCAAAAAAACCGATCTCCCGTCGATAACTTATCAAAGATGGAGAGAGAGAGAGAGAGAGAGAGAGAGAGATGGGGGCGGGATGTGAGCTGCAGATCTGAGGACCTAAGGTAGGAAAGATTTCGATCCAATGGATTGCGCCCATTTAAAACATGTAGCCCATTAAGCCACTAAATTTAGCTTCTAGCCCAATTGTCCGTTCTCAATACTTAGTTTACAATCGAATTTCACTTCAGAATCTTCTGTTCTCCGCACTGTAGGACATCAGTATGTTAGATTACAACAAAAGATTAAAGTTGCCTCGGTTTCACCAAATTTATGGAGCTTGTTAAAGTGTGAACCATAATGTAGGACCCATTGTAACATGCCTCGTCAAAACTTGCAGACAAGGGATAGTTACATGAATCTTTTAGGTTTTTCTGACAATTATACGGACCTGCCATTGTTTTCTAGTAATACCATGACGAAAGAATTCCTGGTCAATTCGTTTGGCGTTGACGAGTTTTGCCTTGGCCTATATTCCTCTGGATTTCTTCAGTTTTGTCTACTTCTCTTCGGTGACAAATGAAGTTACTCTCTGACCGAATTGGGAAGGAGATTAGTTAAGGTACCCGTAATCTCTTCGGTGACAAATGAAGTTACTCTCTGACCGAATTAGAGAGGAGATTAGTTGAGGTGCCTGTAAGCTAACCCGGACACCGATGACCATCGAAACAAAATGAAAATGAAGTTGTTAACATTGAAAAGGAAGGAAAGATCTAGACAATTGATATCTGTTTGAATTGAAAACCATAGCAGTCAGTCCCATGACAATAATGACGTAGCATCACGTTTTCTAAGGACGCTACTGCTTTGATAAACCACGACCATGCTTGAACAAACAAAGGCGCAAGTCAGGTATCCCCTGTTCATCTGTTCCTAACGCACGCCCAAATGCACGATTTGTGAAAATCGCCCCAAGTCTGGAGGGACAACCAAGGTGTAAGTCAGGGATCTTCTGTTCATCTGTTCCTAATGAACTCCCAAATGCACGATGTGAAAATCGCCAAAGTCTTGAGGCTTGACGATGGTGTTGCGAGTTATTGGGGAGAAGGAAAGGAATTCCAGAACAGAGATCCCGACCCTGATCAATGCCAAATGGCATTCTTATTTGTACATTTCACAGTTGAAAAACTCAACAATGGCAGGATAGTAACAAGAAGATTCCCAACTGTTACCACAATAATTCAACGAGCCTTTCCAATCTGCGTAGGTACTCATTAAACCAAAAAACTGCACACCAAGCACCTTTTGATTCTGACTGGGATTTTGTGGGGAGAGTTAGATGAACGTTCTCCCTAAACAAAATTTGCTCCTACGGAAAACAATATGATAAAATTGAATCCTCAGCAAAAGGAGAACGCTGTTAAAAATGACTTCATAATTGCCACACTGGTTAACCGCAGTGATTGTGCTTCAAATCTCAAAGCTAGTGCAGGTGAAACTGCACACTTCCACCTCATTTCATTACCATGATATTTGTGAAAAGTACGCCATTGCTTTTCCATTGAAAAGTTCCTTCTTAAGACGTAAAAGGAGAAGGAAAACAACGAATTTTTGCTTTCTGTCCAATTCAACAATAAAATGGAGATTCGAAATTCTTTACTATGTGTGTTCACTTTTCCCACAAAAAAACGTAGGGTGTGCCCCCAATAACTGTCTTCTTGAAGAAAACAGTTTCCCTCCAAACACTTCCTATGAAATGCTAGACGATTATGCAAAAAGGGAAAGTTGGAAACTAAATTTCAATGAACTTTCCTGCGGTTTTATACGGAAAATGGATTTTTTTTCAATCTTTTCCTTGCATTCACCTTTCTTAGGAATTAATAAATGAACAGAGCCTTGATTGGGCAGTTGCCAGTCAATTCCAGAATACACCGACATATATGAATTGCATATACAAGAGTTTAGAACGCTTCATCATCGGGTACTGACCTTGTAATAGGTATTGACCACCTCCCCAAGTGAGCAGTGTAATTTATGCACCTGATAACGCCTCGTCCAGCTGGTCCATCAGGGAAGTCAATAATACTGATGCTACCTGCGTCGAGATGAAACGAACCCAGCCATTCTTTGGTCAGATTTAGGCAGTGCCCCATCAATGCAATGTGAGCCACAGGATGCCCAACTGCTACAACAACGTTTTCCGACTCGGACTCGGTATATAGTTCCTGTAACAGAGATTTCCAGGCCTGTCCCGACTGATCCCATATCTCTGTCTTTACTTCATCTTTGTACCCATTTAAGAAACCAAACTGAAGACATTGAACTTCAGTTGCATCCTGTGGAACAAACAGGGAGCAGAATCAGAACATAATGATGAATACAACATTCTAAGGCCGCACTTGGATCATGGATTTCTTGAGAGATTAACTAATGGAAGGGTAAACGATTGGGAAATCAATGAAATACATTTAGCTTCTTCATCTTCTCCTCATTTCCCTCAATAAATAGCTCCATAAAAACATATAAATCTAAAAACACAACCTCAAAATCTGAAAGGATTTTTAGACATTGTCAACACGCAGAAGCCCAAGTGTATGACTGCTATTGTGCGTCAACCCTTGATTATTTGCATGATGTTATGCCTAATTATCTATTCAGACAGCTTTTATTCTATTAGCTCTTCTACTTGGGGCTGAGATCTAAGGTGTTTTCTTATGAAACAAGAAAGGGAAGAGGAAATGAAGAGAGAAACAGGATAGTTAACCAATGTTCAAGAAAACAAAGCAAAAACCATAAAAACGTTGAATCAGACCAAAGATATTATCGAACAATTCTTGGATGGAAGACACAATTCCTGAAGAAGGGGATTTATAATCAAGTTGTCAATCATCAACTTTAGATTAGTTTCAGGGAAGCAGGCGCGATTGTTGTTTTTTAAAATTTATGCTCTACTGGGTTGGCTAGTTAAAGCAAACTGACAGTACTACTACATTATTTTTCGCAGATGATTGTAATACCATCATAATGCCGCTATTTTCCTTCCTCTACTTTGCAACCGAATTGAACATCAAAGAATTTTTCAATACAAGACTTATGTCACTTGCCTTCTTTGATTGTTGAAGAATGCTTTCAACATCAAGATCCTGCAACTGCTTCAATTCCACATAGCGAGGCACACAGTCAGCACCCAAGCAATCAGCAGCTTCTTGAATCTACAGTCACAAGCACCGATGGGCATTGACTTCTGACAAATGCCTAACTCTGACAAAGTGTGAATGAAAATGCAAAGGCACAAAGAACATTGGAGAGAGCTTACTCGGGAGATGACATTAGCAGTCTCAACTGAAGCCAGTTTAGGGCTGCTGACTATAGCACTCACCTTCAAATCAAGAAGTAGCTCCGCCGTTTTCTGGGACTATTGTGTATCCAAGAGACAAAATCAAATCCAAAACCCAAGTATCTTGAGTTTATAATACCGGAAGAGAATTATGTATGGGCCGGAAGTCAGTCGACTCAGTCCAAAGCCAACTGATGGGGCAATATTCCATTGTGTAATAGTGGGGCCCACTTTATCACCATCCGATAGTTACCTAACACCTTAGTCACTCTCAGCCAACAATCAGTGACGAGCATTTTCCATAGTGAAATGAGAAAGCTGCTGTACCTGTATAATCCCAAGCATATTCATACGCGCGTCACCAGTGCAAGGAATGCTAGCCTGTCGAACAAGTAACGTAAAATGTCATATACTGAATATGGATAAGGATTAACCGAAGATATGAACAACACCAATAGAGACTATACTGATAAGGCAGTCGAGATCTATGAATCGAATTGCCAGAATCAAGAGAACTGCAGGTCACAAATTCCACAACATCCATAAATAAACAAAATGAGAGAATGCTGTAAACAGAAACCCCAACTCTCAATAAAAATAGATTCATACCTCTGAATTGCCCTGTGAGAAACCATGACAGACAAGAACGATCCGCTTACTGGTTTTTCTGCCAGCGGAACCTCCAGCAACTGGTGAATTTGGGGTCTGCATTGATTATAATGTAATTATGTCCTACACTTGAAAGCAACCAAGATGATAGGACATTAAAGCCTATGCTAGCAAATCAAATTTGAGAAGAAATTTACCTCAATAACTACGTTAAAATGGATTCTACGTTCTACAAGTATACACATTCAACCAGGTCTAGTACAATTTATAGATAAAACGCTTAATGGTTGTAGCAAACCATTTAGTGGGTCAACAAAGAAGGTTTAAAGGAACTCGTATTTCCTGGAGTTAGTTATCCAGTTAGAAATCTGAAGTCTTATTTTTTGTCGCAAACTTTAGATACACATTTTTTTAGGTTGCCTCTTAAATTAACAAGCGGATGAACTGTATAAGTGGGATCCAAATGCATGAGACTCCCATAAATTACTAAGCTAGGATCTGGAAAAACAGAGGTACATCCCTCCTTATTTGATGAAAAGAAGAGAATCACTGCAATTTATTGAACATTTGTCAGCAACAAAAAATGGGTCCTGCTGACTTGGTCGGGTAAACATGTGTACTCATCGAAGTAGAAGTAGTTTGCTGATAAAAAAAAAAAAGGATGTAGAAGGTGCCTGGTGGTTTGAACAAAATCCAAAACCAAACTCAAAAAAATTAAAACCATTTTCTACTACGTAAGCAAGGGTTCCAAATGAGCAATACCTTTTGCACCAATACGTTAAAACAAGCTACAATGCCATCCGAATAAACAGACATGTATTATCCAGAATGTAAGTGTTATTTAACCTCAGTAAAAAAGAAATTAGGTGAATTCCGAACATTTCGACAAACAGGAGTGCACTCTGTGGAAGTTTTCAATTGCACAAACATCCACGACTTGATCGAAGCATCATAGATGCTATTAAATTTGATTAAAGGGCACTGGATACTAGGGGTTTGTTGGTGCATAAGGGAAGAGAGAACTCAATGTGATAAATACAAACAAAAACTAGAAATACGACTAAACTCTAGAGATCTAGCAATATTAGAACCCCCAATATCCTCCATGTGTAAAGGCAAGCATGCAGCAAAATAGAAAATTTGGCAGGCTATAACAAGAGATCTTAAACAAAGAATTGGCAGGTACCTGATTTAAGCGATTAAGACATATATTAGGAGACCCACCCTCTATTCGTGGGGTGAAATCCAGCACACTCACACCACAATTGCTTTGGAGTAAAATCCTGAAATACTCGGTGCCTAGTCCTAATTAATTGGAATAAGCACCAAAGAAAAGAGAAAAATCTGCTCAAAATGACAGATCATAAATTCTGACAGAAACAAACAACCAAGATAGGAAGTATTACCAATAGCTGTTGCAACGAGAGCCTGATTAACAGCATTGTGGGCAACCACAAGAACAGACCTGCTTTCATGATTTAAGATTTTTGTCCAGCAGTTTCTAGCACGAGCCCATAACTCCCTCACTGGATAATGACCATCAATATTAAAGTTCGGCGCATCTACTTGCCACTGGCGAAAAGCTGATCCGAACTTTGCTTTGCCCTCATGCTTTAGGAGACCCTAAAGTCAACACTGGAATCAGCAATTATTAATATGCCACTTTTTCTTGACTTATAACGACTGCCTATGATTGAAGAACAATTAACGCATATTACGCCACATATAGTTGAAAAGATGTTGACAACTTTAACTTACTTGAAAGGAGTAAAGATCAATTTCTCTCAGGTCGGCATCAGTGATTATCTCCTCCTTGCGAGCACTCCAAATGATTTCAGCAGTTCTCTTTGACCTAATCAGTGGACTGAGACAAAGAAACCAAAAAACGGTAATTGGATTATGAAGAATATGAAGAGCGAATTCTAATCGTTACTTGACATTCCAAAATTGTCTATATCATGACCCTTATAACCATATGAATGAATTAGCATAGGGTGTCGTACATAGAAGTATTGAACCATCCCGTTGTATATAATATCAAAAAAAACAATTTTAAACTCGACAAAAAATGGAAAGCAACATCACCAAAATAAACTAATGTCACTCCCATCCTAGATAACAAACATGTGCTTTGAAGTGGTGTGCTGATTACTCCCCAAAACACCCATTCTCTTTACTAAAAAGACCAATGCTTGATGCAATCAGAAAAGCTTCTGATGATGAGTTTGATAATACAAGATCAAGCCTTATGTCAGCCACTTTCGACAAGTCATGCAAAGCCTTATGCTGCCATAACGCCGTCTAACTAAAAATAAGGGGTATCAAAACTCTTTTATTTGAATAGACTATCGTCAATCACTCAGTCATTCTAAATAGACGAAAGTTATGTTTCACTGGTTAGACATAGAACACATTACACCGAAGAACAAAAACCCTTGGGAAATATCTACAAGGCAGCTTTCTCCCGATTTTTGTTTACGCAAGCTTAACGCCCTGTTTGGAACATGAGGAAACGAAAGGAAAGAGAAAGGGAAAACAAAGGAAAGTGTGGAGGAAAATTTGAGGTGCTTAATTCTTTGTGTTATTATTTTCTTCCCATTTCTTCTCAAACCAAACGAGGGAAAACATATTTCCCGTTTCTTCCTTTCCTTTCTTTCCCCTAGGTTTCAAACAAATTATTAATGCCCCCTTTTTGACTCGCATGGTGCTAGAAGAGCTAGATAGGTAAAAACACAACACATAGGGATTTGACATAACTACTTACTAGAGTGCGTTGAAATCCCTCTTGTAGTTACCCAAAAATCTAAGGTAACACACATGACACATATCTTCTACCTCCAATACATCTGCCACTCTAGTTTATTACTCAATCTGTTAAAATTTTTTCGACCTTGGACATTAAATCCCATCATTTTTATTGCCAACGTATGTTTCCCAAATATAGCACCTTGAAGTAAGTTCTCAACAAATTCGGGAAGCAAATAGCAAGAAACTGAAGAAAACTAAAATACGAACATTCAAAGCTGAGCGAAGTCGAACACTGAAACCAGACCTAGAAAAGCAGATATCGAACGCATCATCGATGAGCATTAAGCGGGAAGTCTCGGCTTGAGACTCGCCTCTCGCTGTAAGCACCGAAAAATCCGAGCTCCCTTGGATCCTACCTTCCTCATTCCACGTGCTCTGCCCGTGCCTCACAAGCACCACCCTCTTCGCTGCTCTAATCGGCGGAAACTGCTCCGCTTCCCCCAATTTCGAGCTCAACTCTCCATCTACCACCGTCGGTTTTCCGATCGGTTTTTCGATCCCTTTCACGGTTGAAGTCGATCGAACGGTGAAGGGAGTAGTGCTGTGTTGGTTTTGAGTGGTGCGTGTGTGGATGAATTTAGGGTTCTTGTGGAGGATGGAAAGGTGGAGGGGAAGGGGTGTGATGCACAACATTTGGGAGTGTTATCGGTTTTGTGTTTTTCTGTGATTTCCGCGCTGCGAGTGTAACTGCTGTGTTTGGCGCTAAAATTTTGTCCTTATGTGATTTGTGGTTACCGTTGTTCTTGAGAAAAATTTGTACCCGGAACGGTACCGACATATGGTACCCGCCGCCGAGCCATCCAAATATATTTCGGATAATTTAATTTTGTTGGGATAAATTTGCTCTTGAAATTTACAAAAATGTCATACGTAAATTTAGGTCATCCAAAACATGTAAAGACAGCTCGGATGAACGAGTATCACGTGGCGGTACCCGTTCCACATACAAATTTTTTTCATTTTTTTATTTTTATTTTTTATGATTACGTCCATAGGAAGCATCATTCGTCATTGCATTCTCAACTCAGAAAACCAAAAAATGTTTTCAACTCATTGAGTCAGATGTGTTCAGAACTTTCCGATATACTCCCTCCGTCCCTTAATAAGTGTAGACATTTCCATTTTGGGTTGTCCCTTAATAAATATGTGTTTTGAAAAGTTAGTGGGTACATTTCCTATTTTGCCCTTAAAAGTATATTCCTTTTTGAAAAGTTAGTGGGTATTATTATATTGATAAATGTAAGTAGTGGAAAGTAGATGTAAAAATTGTAAAAGTTGATGTGAGAGAAAATAAGTTGGAATTACGAGATAACACACTTAAAATGGGACGGAGGGAGTATGTGAATTCCACGTGTTTCATGTGATATATATATTCACGCATATCAAACGTTTTGCTCGAATTTATGTCCGGACAGTGCGTTTCTTTATAATATTGATAAACTCTACAGATTAACGCTCTTCGATTTTTCAACTATGAACGAACAAGGGCTATCACAACAGGTGGTTGTGTTGTTCATGGGAGACTCATTTCGGTCCAGAAAACACTACGACTGTAATAGTATGAAGCGTTCAAAATTGTTCGATACGTGTGAATTCTTCCTGCATTGTGTGATACATCTTCAGGCGTATCGGACGTTTTGTTCCAATTTGTGTTCAGACATTGTGTTCCAAGCATTATTCTTCTGTCTTTTTAATGATTAACTCGACTGAGATGTGCGGAAGCTGACTGTGACATCGATTTATAAAAAACACTCAGACGAACTCTTTTCATTCACAAGGCTGTTGTGCTGTCATATGAGCCATAAGCATACTGCAAACATAGTAGTGTCTATTTAATCCCCCAAGTGAAAAAATACATGAGCAGATCCTCTATACCTTCAAAAACATATTTCACACCGGACAAATTAGGTTGATCGGAAATCATACCAACATGAACGAAACACGTTGCTTTTGAAAAGAAAAAAAAAAATTCACAGCTTGATTTTGAGAACCAACTCAACTTTAAAAACAAACGGCTAATATAATTTTTAGAACAAATTTCAAGACACATATTTCGTTGATATGGATACCAGTTACACTGTTCAAAACGACTTACAGTCCGGGTCGTCAGATAAGACCAGGATTTCTCCCATGAAGGAATTTTTATTTTTATTTTTTTCTTTTTGATCCGAAGTACTTTCCCATAAAGGATCACTACGCTAAGAATCCAGTGAGATATTAATCCCATGAGAGGATCCAAACTAGTTGATAGAATCCTTAAATATGCTGGAATGGTTAATTGAGCTCTTGATTCAAAAATCATAAATCAATTCACAAATCTCAATAATAACAACAAAGCATTCTAACCATGCAATATAATTATCTTCAAAATCCTGTTTAGATTCCACGTAAAAAGAAAACACAGCCACTCCATCTGCTGGAAACTACCAGTAACTACTTTGTCGGGAAATACAGGCTTCAAAACGACCAATAACATAAAATTTGAGGAGCAAACATCCATAGTAACAAGACTACTCCTCCATGCGATTTTCTTCGGACTGCTGCTGAGACACCTTGACTTTGATCTTTGGTAAAGTAAGAGAATCCTCTTTTTGGAGGGATGAAGGAGCCTTGACCATGTGGATACTCTGCTCCAGCTCCTTTGCTGCTTCCTTCTGCTCCTTGGCTCTCTTTCCTTTCATCCTGTCCATATTTTCACGTATTAAGCAGAGAATTTTCAAAAAAAAAACCAATAATAATAACATGAAAGAATGAAACCAATTTAGGATCTTTAAGGCCAAATAGCAAGGGAAACCTCTGTGTATGGTGACTGGCCGCCCTTTCAACTCTGACTTTATCAATCTTCTTGATGGCCTTCAGAGTGTTCTCGGCAAGATTCCTATCATATCTCTCTGGCCTATTTCGTTTCCTCTCAAACTCAAAAGTTGAATCCTTCCAAGTAGAATAGGAAAGAGAAAAAGAACATTATCACCTGAATTTAAATCAGGTATAAGGGGAAAGATGAAGGGAAGACCAGTATATAAAACTGTATCAAGCTTCTTTACCTGTGTCATATCCTTTCCATGCAATCTCCGATAAGCCTTGGTCCATTTCACTTTACGCGGATTCCTCTTCATCTTAAAGTTCTTGTGACATTTTGACCGACAAAACCGGAATATCTGTATTTCGCAGTGATTGTCAGTGGTCTTATGTCAATAAGCAATGCTGCAATATTAACGGAAACCTGACCATTGACACTAATATATAACATTCACATCATCAAGAAGTTAAAACATAAAGAGATGGCACCCAAATAAGACAGTCTAGATAGGTCATAAACTGTAAATGCACATATGAATAACTGTTAAGCCCAAATAGCCCATAGGAAGCATTAAGCCCAATTTGTTCAAGTTGCGTAACAAAACAATTGTTACACAGCCAATCAGTTCTGACTCTTCTGAGTAACTTGAGCTCAGATAACATGAGACATAAAAGTAATTTAGTCAACCCTTGAACCAATCATTCACGTCTGCACATGGTGCCATTGAACAATGAAAGCACATCACTTTGCGAAACCACTAAGCGGACAAAGTCACATAAGCATGTAAACAAACTTTAAACAAACTCCCTATAGAATTGAAAAGCCAGCTTGGTTAGGTTTGTGTATATTACATAAGTTCATAGTTCTACGCAAGAATCAATTTCTGGACACTTAATTAATTTCCTTGCTTGATCACAATAGTAACTGTGGAACGTTATTGTACTGCAATCATATACCCCAAGAGAGAGAATAGTAGGACAAAGTGTTACACAAGGCTACCTTTGCATCATTCCTAACAAACTGAATACCATGTCCAGGATACACGGTAGACGAGCAGAACCAACACTTCTCCAATCTCATGGTGACTGGGGGTAAAAAAAAACCCCTCTATTTCCTGCAAGAAACGGCACATATTATGTAAAAGGTTTAGATTGTCCTCAATAAATTCCCTATGGCCTCAAAATGACACAACAAGAAAAGCCATGCTCACATAAACAGAACTAGACATTCCCATCAAAGCTACAAAACAGCGACCAACTATAAAAATGACTTGACGTGCAAGGAAATGAAGGAATTATCCATAAGATATGTAGCACAGATACGGACACAAGAATTCTAAGAAAATGGGGATATGGACGCAGCGGGGGACACAGCAACATATATAAATGGTATACGTACACACGTATATGTATTATTCCATGTTTTTTATATGGGAAGATACATACACTGTTGGCGCTTGTACCAATACACACACAAACAGATACGGACACAAGAATTCTAAGAAAATGGGGATATGGACGCAGCGGGGGACACAGCAACATATATAAATGGTATACGTACACACGTATATGTATTATTCCATGTTTTTTATATGGGAAGATACATACACTGTTGGCGCTTGTACCAATACACACACAAACACACACACTCATGTGTAAGATACACACTGATACATATAGCGACTGCTTCAAGTCAATCTAGATTCTAGGGTTTCCTGCGGCGCCTTCTTTTCTCTTTACTGATCAATGTACAGTGTTATGTTTTATCAATTTCTGGATCATTTATTTATATATAGGTTTAATTACACTAATACCCAAACATTTGAGTAATATAATTTTTACCCCTGGAAAAATTAAACAATATCATACATCTACCCTCGCCATGTCCCCAAATGTGTCCCAGCCATGTCCATGCCCCCCCGCGTGTCCCCATGTCCAATAGGCGGATATTGCAACCTCTAGGAGTGCCGATGCTTCATAGTTCATAAGAAATTACTGCATCGGAAAGAATCAAAAGAAAAGTAAGGGCAGCATGAATTATTTACCATGCACTAGAATCATAGAAATCAAGCCTAGCTGGTTTACATTTCTTTTCTAAAATAGGGCCCTCATCCATGAAAATTGGATGCATTCATAATTCAACATAATTCAAAGTTGTGTGTGGGAGAGCCAATGACTTGAATTGGGAATTACTAATATGCATACAGTCAGTGGATCCAGCCACCTCTTCTTATCCTAGTCTTGTGAAAGCAAGTGTCCCTCTAGCAAGCAGAGCATAGCACTTTGGTTAAACGGGTTAACCAAACCTATCCTTTGTGTTAAGACTAAAACACAATTGTATTAAGAACAGGGTTTTAAAATTGCAGTCATGGTTGCGGTCAGCATAACGGTCGCGGTCGCGTGAAACGGATATTGGGCGTATCAGTCAATTCTAACGGGAATCGGAAACCGCACCCGTGAATTTTTTCGAAGCACTAGCAAATGCTAAACAAACCATTGATACATATGTTCCAACCTTTAAAATTGAATGTTTTTAGATATTTCTAACCAATATTTGACTTTAAGAAGTAGTTTTGATGCAAATTCCATAATAATAGTATCCCGATACGCAATTACACACATACTACAATGATAGAATACTACCATACGTCTACCATACTAATTGCTAGCACTCAAACATAGGAATATGTCAATAACATTACATTACTACCACACAACCATACATTTTATTTTTGTGTTCTTTTTAGCACGCCAAAAAGAATGGCTTGAAGGATCATGGTATCTCCCAGTGACACCTATTTGATGCACAACACACACTGGATAAAATCCCCTTAGTATACACTCACACCACAGTCGACTTTCAAGCAAAGGGAAAAAACCCTTCGTCTTTGTCGACCACCCACCGAAACCCAAAAGCCTCACTCAAGTCGCCCAATCAACCCCCTGATCCATCAATAAAACCCTAAATTGAAACCTCTACATGCAAAATCGATCAAACCCAACAAGTTTAGGAACCCAAATCATAGTCGAAATCAAAGCTATTTCTCCCAAATATAATAGAAACTACGCACATACAGCCTTCGATTTGATGCCATCTATGGTTCCCTGGTGAAGGTAAGAACGAAATTGAATTATTTATTTTTTTTTATCTCATTTCTCTGAACCAGTTTGCACCCGTAAGAGAAGAAAAACTGTTTTCATGTTCTGTTGTCGTAAAGAGATCGTAACGGGGTGTAACGGCCGATACGCATGTGAAATTCTCGTAACGCTGTTATTTGCACCCGTAACCGTAACAGCTTAGCTAAAACCCATGGCCGTTAGTTTTTTAAAACCAGGATTAAGAAGGTCAAGATAGCAAGGAGGAAGAAAAATTGTAGCTTTTTGGATTTTTGTAAGGCACTTAAGGAAGACTTGGGCAATTTACTAGGCAAGGAATGCTGAATATCGAAGGCCCCTCTCTCCATTGCTCAAAACAGCATATGCTTACACAAACATAGCACTTATATTTGTCAAACGGCTATCTATTCTTGCATCTCTAGCTCGGGAAACTTGAGTAAGAATACCACAATAACAAACAGATTGCAAAACATATTTAAAAAAATCACAAAGACAACTAATTTCTTCACTACTTGATAATCATGGCAATGGAAATCGAGAAAGTACAAAATTCGCCAAAATTTGAGCAATCATTGCATCAATAGTTTACAAATAGGTTCACTTGACCATCTCAATCCAAAAATGCTTATTACCTTTCTAAAGGGAAAAAAAGCAATTGAGAAAGCTGTGCAAAATGGAAATGCAACAAACTAGCGTAGTCCAAAATTCAGATAGCAATAATTCCAATGTTTTTTTTTTTTTGATCGGCAGCAATAATTCCAATGTTATCTCGTCTTCTTGCTTCCTTCAGGCTGTCATAACAAGTATTGCCCTCGTATGATTGACAAATACTAAAATAAACCTGTTGGAGAGAGTGTGTTGACAAACCTTTTAGACTTTTTGAAATTCGAACTTACGATCTTCGATCTGTTCTTAGCACGCGCAGGTGAGCGAGAGAGTTTGCGATCTGTTCTTCAGTCTTCGTGCGAACAGAGAGAGAGAGAGATCAAGCCATGGCCGCGCACCTGTAAGCTTTGAAGGGAATGGGTGGGTTACGTGGTTGGGGGCTGGGAAGCGTTGAGAGATGTTAGGGTTTTTCAGATATTAGGGTTTTGGGCGAATGTTTGACCACGTGGCAGATAGCATCGCCGAAACGTCCAACTTGGGTCCCAGGCTATTTTTTGGCTCATCACCTGGGGCCCGGCCATGGCCTGGTAGAAAACTAAGGCCTTGTTCTCCAATAGATATTAGGTAGATTTTATGAAAATATCATAAAATGGGCATTTTATGGAGAGATGATGAAATGAAGTTGTTTTTTCCCAACTGATAAAATATAGTAGTTTTCCTATAGGTTTTAGGAGGATTTTTATGACAATCTCATAAAATGACATTTACATTTTATGTGTTGAGATTGAAGTACCATAAAATGTGAGATTTTATGTACCTAAAATCTATTGGAGAACAAGACCTAAATTGATCTTTTGGTTCATTTGTTTTGTCATTATTTAAAATAAATAAATTATATTAGTAAGTTTTGTATTAAATTTTCGTGGTGAATGATTTGTCTAGACGAAATAAATCTAAAAAGTATAAAATTATGGTTAAAACTAAATTTATTTTCAATAAAGCCAAAATTAATCTAATAAACTAGTTTATTTTTTGCTTTATTAAAAAAAATTTATTTTGACTATAATTTTATACTCTATGAATTCGAACGAAAACTTGACGCAAAACTAATAAATGTAAGAAAAATTGAATAGAGACAAAACAGATAAACCAAAAACTAAAGGTTAAAGGTTATCTTCCACTTCAAAATTGGTACTCCAGAAGAAAAATTAAATAGAATCATGAAATGATTCAAGTATTTTCCCTTATTTTTTTTCATCACGTCAAGCTATATTGACAATACAATCTTGGGACAGAGATTTATTTTTCTCATATTTTTCTAAATACACCAAACTATAAAGAAATTAATGTAGCTTCCTTTTCATTTGTGTTTTTCTCCTCACAAAACGTAAACCGACCAGGCTCATGGCTAATTATTTATTTTTCATCATCAAATTGTATTTAGTTGTACAAAGTTTTACATTCTTGGTAGATTTATTTTAAGTTTAAAATAGCTAATGGTGTCAAGTATTAGAAAATTACGGTGATATAGAAACATCAATGCATTAAAATAGCTAATAGCTAATGCTCCTCTTATGACATATGAAGATGATAAGGTAAACTCTATTACTCTAGTGATGCTTTTGATGAGTAATTTAATTATGATGAACTATTAGAATGCATTTGAATAATTAAATTATAAGTCTAAAAAGTTAAATTCTAAAAATCATGTGCTCAAAAAAACTAATTCTTCACTTGTAACTGAACTAGTGAAATACTCATGTCTGAAGTCACTTACG
>JAXBDA010005420.1:0-24509 GCA_036023075.1 Gaultheria prostrata
CCCCCCCAATCCTTTTTACAAAATCATCCAAACCAAGTACTAATTTATCCACCCTTCAATCTTCATAAATGTCACATCATTGTGGGTCCACCCTCCATAATTCTGTCCCCTATTATCTTATCCCCTTACTATTTTATCCACCCTAGACTTATCCCGCATCCAATCGGGCTCTAAGAGAAGCTGACAACCATAATGCATGAAACATATACCGAAATCCCCATATTGATCATGCACAATAAAAAAAGAGGCACGCACACAACAGACCCAACTTTCAACAGTCCATGCAAATTCAAAAAGGAAAAGGAACTTTGCTGCCAAAGTAGTTGCTTTTCAATAAATGCAGCTCAGTGAAATATTCTGTAAAGTCAGCTATCAATGTTTTGGCCAGTTCAGAAATTCTTAGATTAGTGCCAAAAATAGGTGGATCGCTAATGTCATACTTCACAAATAAAAACTAGCGTTTTTAAATGGAAAGAAGAGGTGAAGATTTACTACTTGACTGACCAGCTGTATCTTCAGTTAAAAATCCATTCTTTAACAAATTAAAGAAAAAAATAACTCTAAGAAGGATTCATCATTAAAAAAGTACTAGCATTTGTTAAACTACGATGCTTACATGAGCTTGAAGAATTGTGGATAGAGTTTGCGTTCGTTTCCATAGTCCAAGTTCAATCTGTTTCCTTTGCACGGCATCACGCAGATGTGATAGTTTGACTTGAAGAGAATAAAGATCTCTCTGCAGAATAAAACAAATAAGCATCACATAACAAGATAAGGAAAGAGGTAAGCGTTCAAAGTAAATGTTTCTGTGGAGGCCTTTTCTTTAGTATCCTTGTATTGCTTCGGGACTTGGTTCTTTCCTCACTCTCGGAAACTTCTCTTTCTGTTATAATTAAACAACTCTAGTCACAACATTTGTTTTATGCTGTATATGAATTGTTCAAAATTCTCTTCATAACATAAGTCAACCAAGGAACTTGAAATGTCCTCCAGTCAACACTTTACGTATTCATTTATGCTTTCTAGACAGAAGAGTTTGACATAATTCTAGACTCGAATTTTCAAAACACACCTCTAAACACTCTATAGAATGTAAAATATTAATTACTTAGGATGCCAAAATCTTCTTACTTTCATTGAAGATAGTCAAAGACACCTCATCTTGAACTTGAAATCTTCTTAATTTCAAGCTAATAGACAATAGAACATACGATGCTGAAAAACGAAGTGTAGTAGTTTTCCACACCTGTTTTTTTGGAGATTGTACACCTTGAAGACATTTCCAAAGTTCTTCATATATTGCCTTTTAATCTTTGTTCCCTTTTCTTCTTATTCATTTGAATTTTGGCTGACTTCCAACTTTACAAACTTGTAGGAATATCACATCCAAAATTGCATGCTTGAAGGTCTGCGCAAATTTTGACGCTGAACCATTGCAGTTGGGAAACACTAATTCTTCACAATAGGGAATGGATATAGATTCAGTTGTTTTCTTTGTTTGGCACTCGCTAACTACCAGAATTTTTCTTAGTTCTGGGCAACTTAAACATACCCGCCCAAACTTTGGATTTATTCAAACTCATCCTCACTTATGCTTTTTTTCCTGTCTGCGGTCCTACTGGAGTCTTTGCCTCCTCTCTGGAGTCTCTCTAATTCTCTTATGCTTAAACTCATGACACCTGTTCACATACATTAGGATATTCCAGATGCTCTTCCTAATAGCAGTCCAAGTAGAACATGGAATTTCATATTTCCCTAATTCTCTTATGCTTAAACTCATGACACCTGACTCATCAAGTCTCATACAGGTTTCAGAATTTCATATTTCCGCTCCAACATACCTCTACAAACTAGTGACACGTCGTGTATTGTGTGCTTTATCACAATCACAATAACTGAAATATCATCCTAACTAATCTAACTTTTTTTCTGTTTTATGCTGAAATGAATGAAAGGGAGTGGGAATCAAATTAAGAACCAGTAAGGGTATGAACCACAAAGCATCAAATAATAACAAACTAAAACCAATTGGCCAAAGCAATCACAATCACAATGAATACACATGCAACAAACCTCAGCTTCCCTTCTTTGGGCATGCATAGAGGCCTCAGCCTTTGCATTTGCATATCTCCACTGCAAGTAATGGTTTTGTAGCATTTTCAGAGAATGCACTTGTTCTGCATGACTAGAATCCTTCCTTCCCTTCTTTGAATCTCCTCCCTGCTTTGGACATGGAAGTGGAGGGAGACAAAGGCTTCCCATCTTTCCAGAATTTGCCAAGTGTTTGGTTGGTTTTTCACCGGGTTTTCCAACAGTATGCAAGAGGGAGGAATGTTCATAACTCGATAGTGGCAAATTCAGCGAACGAGAGCAAGGTGAAGCAGAAAACTTCGACGAATTGCAGCCGACAGCATTACTACCTACATTGCAACTTCTATCAGCCAACAATCTATTGGACACATCCACCTCCGGTAACGAAGAGCGCAATCTGGTGTCTTCCTGCATCACATCCTCCTCGCTATCAGCAACAGAAGCGCAGTCCAAGGAAGGGTTCGACGGAGTTGGACACGAATGGTTTTCGTTTCCTGAGGTACCATCATTTCCAATACTATTACTAGCATGAGGATTGGGAGGAAGTTGAGCAGCATCCAATGACTTTGACATCATCCCACTCGATTGCAACAGCTTCGCAGCAGCCGTGTTAGTAATGCTACTGTTAATGCCCTTTTGGCCAGTCCCAGCAATTCTAAACCTAGACGAAACCACCCTATAATCTGTACCAGTATTAGTACTGGTACTCACTGTAGGCGTATCAGGTCTCGAAGGGGTGGCAAAATTTCCACCCCTTCGACGCAAGACCTCTGATTGCTGCTGCTGCTGCTCAGATCTCCCATCCTTGTTCTCCTTGAAAACTAGTTTGACAGAAGCACCGCGTTTAGTATTCCTCTGTACAACTGACCCTTTGATACTATGCAATCCTTTTAGTGGAGACTCCAAGCTCCTAGTGGTGTCAAGTTGAATGTTGGTATCATCTGCGGCACGACTCGACAAGGGTTCCGCCCCCTCTCCCTCCTGCCCTTCTCCTCCTCCTACGCGCTGCCTCTGTGCAGATTTGGAGCGGTGCTGCGGCCTCGAGTGGATTTCGGTAGTCGGCATTGGCGTGTGTCTTGAAACGGGGGATTTGGGTACGTGATGGTGGTTTTGAAGATCACTATGGGAAGGAGAAGGAGATGTGAGAGATGACATGAACCTGGAGCTAACTTCTCTAACCCTAGGTCGTTGATGGCGATTGGAAGGAGGTAAAGGAGGAACGGAATCCATCACTACAGGGGTAAGTTGATCAGCTGTCATCAAGTCCTTCATTTTTGTGCCCGAGAAATATCACCAGATGTGGAATCGAGAGATTCAGTGGGAGAAAGCCGTAAAATCCGAATTCAAGAATCTGATGCAGACAGGCAAAGAATTTGGTGCCCTATTTCAAACCGAACAATTACTAGATCTGTGATGGACGATATGAATCGTCACTCTAATTCTGCTACAAATTGGGTAGAAATATAAACAAGGGCACCAAATTGGGGGAAATTTTGTACCTGGTTTAGTGTAGGGTTCCTCCGTATGAATGTGGCTATGGAGGAAAGTATCTGATGAGAGAGAGAGAGAGAGAGAGAGAGAGAGAGAGAGAGAGAGAAACTTGAGGAAACGCTAGCCGTTGTGAAGGTAAACGGCTCCTCAACGGCTGCCTATTTCAAATCAGGATATGAAAGCGGGGGTGAAATTACATTTGCGTTGCCTGATATTTGGAGTAATTATTGATAGCCTCCCTCCTTTCTTTGAATTCATTTACTATCTCAAATCATGGTGAAGTAGAGGAAACATGAAAAGTTTGCCCGAAATCTTTTCCGACAAAGGAAATGTGTGGTTATGATTCACTCAGTGTACTGTGTGCATGGTTCATAGAGTTTTCCTAGTAAAGTATGTCAAAGTAATTTTTAGTGTGATTGATGTTCTTAAATGAACGGTCTCGCCTGTTTTCTTTCACTATTAGTATAAAATCAGTATAGATCGCAGTACATTGGTTTTCTAAACTCTCTTATTGTTCTGTTTTAACTAGTTTTTTTTTTTTTGGGGCGAATGTTCTTTTATGTTTTAGCTTTGCTCATTTTTCAAACATGATACACTGTTCTTAGAATTGCATACAGTATTCCACACCATACAAGATAGCTGGCATTATGGTACCTACTAATTTAGTTCTCTGAATTACTCAACACTGCTGATGTATTCTTCCATCAAGCCTATTACAGGTTGGGCAGATTAATTTTTGCTTCTGACGACTAGCTCAACCTTATTAGGAGTGATCAACGACGCACAAAAGTGCAATTCAAAACGTTTACTGGAAGGCTCACGAATTCCATGAGCGGAGATCGATCCAAACAGAGTGGTGAAGTTTGTCCTGAGAACTTACGGATATCAAGTTTGGTAGTGATTTTACCTTGATTTGCTGCAAAAAAGAAAAAAAAAATTGTAGATGTAGAATGTCTACCCATGTTATCGCAACCAAAAATTGAACAAGGTGTAAAATATTTTCCAGACGCAAGATACTAATCTTATTCATTCAGGCTATAGACATGTTGGAACGCTACACCCATACCTTGTGGGAAAACTTGCATCAACATCCAACAGGAACCCCTAACATAGGGATTCACCGAGCTCAATTGGGGAAATTAAAACTAACCTTCGTTGGCAAAGTTAGGGAAGAAGAATCATACGATTGGATAGTTCACTTGGTAATGCATCAAAGGGTGCAAAAATAGAGGAGATGGAATGCAACTTTCCGCATTCCCTTCAAACATCAGCTAAAGGCAATGTACTTCGCAGGAATATGCACGGGAAGCGCCCCAAGCTTCACCCCATTCAGGATTGGTTGCGGCTAACAGCTATGTTCTTTCTTTCCAGCACGGAGTTCGAGTCTTAAAGGGAAGATGAAAAAGAAGAAGAATATGGACAAAGGAGACACTCGATTTACCCAAAACATATCAGATCTTCAACCCTTGAGAAATTCCTATCACATATCGAGACAATGTAGAATACATAGTTAATACCTATACAAGAATTGTATCTGAAACAG
This sequence comes from Gaultheria prostrata, assembly GCA_036023075.1. Classification (NCBI taxonomy): domain Eukaryota; kingdom Viridiplantae; phylum Streptophyta; class Magnoliopsida; order Ericales; family Ericaceae; genus Gaultheria; species Gaultheria prostrata. The sequence goes on from JAXBDA010005420.1 coordinate 5,126, forward strand.
CGCTACCCTTTTTCTATCATCCGATTCAATTTTCAATATCATGTACAAAAGTTCCATCTGATGTAATGAACAGACATTTGATGGCCAGCTAAACTAAATAAGGCTTCTAATTTCTGTAGATCGTTGAGTTGTGTAATGGTATATCTCTCACGTAATTAAGGCCAACTGCAATGACCTTAGGTGAGTAACTACACTGCAAAACCTCCAGCTTAAATAATGCTGACCACATTGCGTTGAAGTATCCTGGTGAGAATTCACTTAATCCTGTAGCATGGGGTCATTCACATTAACTGCCACCTCGAGTTTTAGTGATGTCCTCTGAAATTCTCTCGTCTAGAACTGGGCATTAGCTCCTCTGTCAAACAGCAAAGAAATTTGAATATGTCAACATAATGACAAGATAGCTAATTAGTTTCCAGGAACTAAGAGACCAAAACAGAGAAAATTATGGTTATATCTGTCTCATATGGAATTGGGTATATGAACTTAAGTTTGTGTGCAAGTATAATACTCATCGTATTCCCATGCCCAAGGATCCAGGACGCAGGGCCGGTCCTATACATTATGTGGCCCTATCTATCATCTTTTTATCAACTAAAACAAATCAACTAAGAATGAAACAATACATGTAAACTACCTATATTTTCTTGCTTATTTCAGCTAATTTGAGATTGTAAAAATACTTAAACGAAGCATACCAAGACACATTAAGGAGAAAAGAACAAAATTTTAATATTTCTGTATTTCTACATAGAAAGTTTAACTAGAAGATAATGTGACAAATGTTGGTCTTGAGGTACCGTTGCTACATAAACCATAATTGGGCAGGGTTCAAATCTCACCAGCTAGAGTTTTGTGTTCATTTTTTTTCAACCAATTAAGCATTAAACAAAGTACTGTAAGGATGCAAGTTTCGAACTCACAACCATTCGTGTAGGAGGCCAAGCTCTTACCGCTGGTACATGACGGAGGACAGTTAAAGCTTTGAGCCATTATATAAATAATAATACTTGCTCATACTTGGGGGGGGGGGGGGGGGGGGTATTTGGGCCAAAAAGATCCTAGGCTTCTCTTGCGCAATGGAATTATTTGCTGCAATTATTCTCCCCCCTACGACACGTGAGAGCAAAAAATATCATTCAATCTTATATTATGGTTGCATGTTTAGTTTATTCGTAGATTTAGAAAGATGTGTTGTGATGGTGAAACAGAATTATATGGAGAGCTTCTACTGACTAACATTCTCCTATACATCACTCCAGCCGCCCATCCTTATTTCACAAGCAGGGGTCATTTTATCTTCTAATTAACTAGAACCACAAAACACTGTTTGTCAGTTATAAATACTTTTTTGGAGGACGTTTGGTACATTTTCTCTTCTGCATCGCTATGTTAGTTTGGTACCTTTTCCGGGCACAAATACCGAGGTGTGCAGATATGTATCCTCAAATTGAATACAGTATGTGTAGTAAAGAAATACTTTATTACACCTTAACACCAAAAGCCATTATTTACAAATGTACTCGAAATTAGATGGACTAGAAAAGGGATTTATATCTTCCAAGTATTCACGTGAATTGTCTTTTTGTGGTTTGTCATTTGTGCTACACTACGCGTATTGTAAACTGTGGCTTAAACTACAGTTAACATGAGCACTGACACATGTTCTAGTCATGATACTGTTCATTACAGGTACTGACCTTTCTTTTGGGCTCAAATCAGGCATATATTTGGTGCAAAGGAGATCCTAGGTTACAAGGGGAGGGTACGAGTATCTGGGTAAATGTTCAATAGTTGGATTCTTCTAATTCCAAAGCTAAAGGATACATTCAAATAGGATGTCCCTATCACTCAACTTACCCTTGGTATGTTCCAGGTGTAGCACAACATTCCCTTCATAATATGCAGGTTCTATCTTCTATGCATGTTTCTGTGGTAAACCTGATATACTTAATATGATTGTTTGGTGGCCATTAGTCACTCATGTCAACCACTTATCATGTACCCTTAGGCCTTATCCCTACAGAGGATAGTTAACTAATTTAGAAGAATCCATCCAGCATAGGGGAGATCCACAATGAAGTTTCCAGATGCTATTAAAGAATGTCTCTAGGGAATGCATATTGTAAGAAATGACATTTCTCCTTCTCGTATGAAATGACATTTCTCGTTCTCCAAGTTACAATTATATATGGTTAGTAATCCTTCAATTCTGCTTGACATGAGAAATTTACTCGGGCCAATCTGTATTGTGATAAGATCTTTTCAATTTTGTAGTTATAGCAGTGTTCACCAGTGTGATAATAAGTTTTCTTGAATCTCATCTCGGTATAGAGGTCAAAATTGCCCATTTATGAGGTTGCCAAAATAAAACAAACATACAAGAAAGACATGAATACAGAGTCCAGCCTTTTTAAGCTGGGCTTGGTGGCTTCTATCTACTGTGTGGAAGGAACGAAATGTTAGGACTTTTCCACAGATTTGAAATGTGGCTTCTATTGTTGGTAAAATAGTGATAGAGGAAGTGATGACTGTGCTTGCTCATGGAGTGGGATTGGTTACTCTGTTGCTGATATCACTACTTGTCACGAATGGGGGATCCCTGGTCAATCTTGATGAAGTGTGGATCTTGTGATCTGATTGTTGTAGTTTAAGGTGCTTTGTAGTGCTTTTGTGTATTTTTGCTTTAGAGGTTTGTTTCCAAGTTGTCGTTTTTTCTCCTTGTATTCTTTGTCTCGGGGCCATCTCCTTGAGTTTCTTGGGCTCAGTCCCTTTACAAAATTGCCTTGTTAAAAAAAAAGACATGAATACAGAAAACAACAAAAATTCTAGAATCTGCCAATAGGTGATTCAATGTTCTATCTCTATTCAGGAGAGAAGTGGAAGACCCCTAACGAACCAATTCACACCCTGACCCCTTTCCGAGCCTTTGTGCAACTAACTTTTATCAGTTTGCAGAATAAAGGTTAGTTAGTTGGGTACCACTCTAGAAACCGTTTACTGATTTGAATTCACGCACTGAGCTTTTATTTACCTTGCTCTCCTTCTTCAGCCCCACTTTGTGATGTAAAGAATGGGGTGAGGTAGTTCCTATCTAACGCTGTGAATGATGCCGCGCTGCAGAAAAAAATCAAAGCTAGATTTATCAAGAAACCAAGGAAAATAAGTTATCTTTTTGTAAGAACCCTGTTTTGAGGACACGTTCCCGTACCTTTTGTGGAACTCTTTGAGTTTCATCTTAAACCTGTTCCCCGATGATGAATTGGAATCCACATCATACGAAGGGGCTATATACCCATTGGTCCCTTCCAAGCTCTGACAGTAAAATGGAAGCAGAGAAAACGACCGAGATCACCAACCATCATTTTACTCATGTATGTTCCCAAATCCAAACTATTTGATCCATAAATAAGAAGACATGAGAGAAGCCTTGTACAGCAAAAGGACAGAAGTGTGACAATCCATATGTAATCAACTCTTGCTAAGGAAAGAATCTCAAAAAGGCGACCAGATTTTCATTTTCCCTATTCCTTTCTTCTTCACGCATGTGTATCTTTTCTTTCCCAATCAGTTTTCTTTGGAACAATCTGGGTCCCGGGAGTTTTCGAGATTTGTCCTAAAATAGTTTGCGTAGTTGGGAGTCGAGGGACTGCAATCCAACCTTCAACCAATTTCCAGATATGACAGAGTTTCGGAGATTAGAGTGGAGTATAGTGAACTACATGCATTTTTCCTTCTATTGGTTTTAGGCTTCTTCATGTATAGAGCCTTTTTGTCCTTGGTCTTCTTTTATACGTGGGTGGCATTCCTTAATACCCTTTCTATAAATTTCTTGACCATCAAAAATAGAAACAAAACTATCATAATTCATGCCATTAATCCAAATTACAAACTAGAGATATAAAGAAGAATTGGAAAATACAAAGAAGGATGAGAATTTAGAGGGAAAAATTTGGCATTTCATAAGAGTTTTGATACAGGTTGCAAGTTAACACAGGTTGTCCCCCATTTAAAAACACTTGTGAACCTGTTCAACCTTTCTTTACTAAAATCAGTAACATGAATTCAAGTTGCTGGTGATTGGCATGTATGTCTACGGCATTTTTATAGGTACACAAGTAAGTTTATGCCACCAAGTAGTTAATACACAAGTAAGTTTGTGCCTCCCATTGCATTAACTACTAGGTTGCATCCCCACAATATGAAGGGAAGATGTGGTGTTTGATTGTGCTCCTCTGTGCATAAGACATACTAGTTTCCCAGTTTTCATTTTGCAAAAAAGGGTACTTTTAGGATTAGCATGGAATTTCGCCACATGATTAAGATATGGGTCAGTAGAATAACATCTTTTCCTGGAATAACAACATAGATGCGTGTTTTTTCCCCAACTCATGCTCGTGTGTTTATCAATTAATCAAAGCAGTCAGGATCAGAAAGATAGCACATTCAGAGAAACAATACAAAACACACTTTCCAAGGAAAGAAGACCCAAATTGTGAAGTGTAAGTATTGCAACAGTACTCACAAGAGCAAATCGCATAACATAAAATAGACACTATTTTTAAAGAAGTGTGTGATCTAAAAGCAATAAAAAAATAAAAATGGAAAGATGTGCGGAAATCAGCTCATGCTAAATAGAGTGATTTCGAGGGAAACAATTTATCTCGATGCAGATAGACAAGTAAGACCTTTTGCATGAAATTTTTACGCTACAAGGAAGACTCAAGGTGATGGGTCAGTCCTTTAGTAATGAAACATATGGAACTAACAAGTCATATTTCCAAAGGGAAAGTTTTTTACACAGCATTTTGCACAACAAGCTGAGGTGGCACTGTATCATTGGGCAATGCAAAATTGCATCTCATTCATTGCCCAATGATACAATGCCACCTAAGCATGTTATCCATATTGTTGTGCTAAGTGTTGTGTTAGTAGCATACCTCATTTCCAAAACTTACTTCACCCACAGGGCTATCCCGACCATCGCCTACAACTTTTAGAGCTTCCAACATGGTACCTGTTGATCCTCCAATCAGCAAAACCTGCAAAGATTGCTTACATGGTTAGAAAAAAATGAGGCAGCAACAAAAATAGGCACAAGCCCCGTCGGAAACACCAAACCAACGAGAATTGCATTATCTATATGTATAGTCATAAAATAGACCAAGTCGGTAACTCCTGTTGTCCAATCAAGTCAACGGCTTGTGCACATGATTACACCATAAAGTCAATAACTTGTGTTTCATCCAATGCTCTGATGTATAGAGCTCCTTTTTATGGAAAGTACCAAAAGCTTCATGACAATGTCAAATTCTAGAAAGAACTGAAATTTTCAAAAGGAAATCCGTAAAAGATTGCTTGTAATTGTAAAATAGTGTTGATTTAGGGTTCGTAACAGGGTCGATGATGGTCGGTTTAGGGTTCTCAAGGCCGTAATAGTGCCGATTTGGGGTTCCAATGGTCGTAGGGTAGTCGATTTAGGGTTTGAAAAGGCTGGGTTTCGTTTTAGGGTTTTATCTGGGTTGATTGGGGTTTCGATTGGGGTCACAGGTGGGCAAACCAATCGATTGAAGGTCATATAGGTCTTGATTTGGGATTTCGAGTACTGGGTAAGGGTTTAGATGCAGTCGATTTGGGAAGAAGATGGTGGATTAGGGCTTCGAAGGGTTGATGATGGGCAACGCTGGTTTCTGTATTAGGTGACGAAAGCTGTGACGGTGGGCTGACGATGAGTATGATGGATTAGGCCATTAGGGTTTAGAAGGGCTAAGGTGGTTTCATATGAGGCTCTGATACCATGTTATTTGAGAAAGAAAGAAGTGTGTAAGGTGTTCATTAACCTTAATACACGAAACATTTATTTATATTATGAGTCGACTAGCAACATTACTTAGCTAGTCAATGTGGGACAATTGCTAACAAACCATACTAACAGTAATCATCCCCAAAAATCAATGGGTGGCCTCCACTTTGGTTACATGGTTATGGAATATGGTAATTCTAGCAGTAGAAATGAAAAGAGAGGGAGTTCTATCATAAAGGTCTAACACAAGATTGAGCAATCGCATATAGTTCCATACGGGAGCTTATCTGTTCATATATTGGTACCAGATTTCCAAAATCTCGAAGTAAGATATACATCTCCACCCATCTCGGTAGAACTCAACAATTTTATTCCCAATAACTTGCAGTCAGTTACATAGATAAAGAGCCAATTCATATCATCAGTCATTTGAAGGCAATTATGTCCTCAACCCCTCAACGCTAGTTTTTCTAGGCCTTCATCTTGTTCTATGGATACATTCTGCTCGTCATCATTGCATGTGGTTGTGAGACGAAAACTTTCACAAGCTATTTGGTTGTTAGCCGGATTGTGGGATACCAATCCAGAAATTATTGCCCTTACCAAAAGTAATAAATATACAGTAAAAACGTACGACGCTGTAAGCTATTGGATAAATGATTGTCTGAAGGGTCACAATGGATCCATTTGAAACCACAAATGCTGCTGATCATCATGCCCGAAAACATGAGGAGCATTCTGTTCTTCTCCCACAAAAGCCAAGATAATCCAGTAAACTATAAGGCTTTTGATATACCAGATAGCAAGCTAGGACGCATACCGTTAAAACAACTATAGCCGTGGTTGCTGTAAATATTGTCTGACCATGCCCTTCGGGGAGATCATGAACTGATTGCAAAGCAAGGGCAAAAGCCATAGCCCCTCGGAGTCCTGTTCAACCACATAGAAGTGACAGCACCATTGCAAACGAAAGCAACTTATAGATTCAATGACATCTGATCCACTTACCACTATACCAGAGTGCTTTCTGATGTTCTAAAGGTATCTGCCGCTGTTCAGGTCGAACCAGATTCACTAGATATGCACAAGAGAAGACATTTACCGCCCTTCACAGAACAATTACAAAAACTGTGTCAGCAATTCCAGAAACATAACCCCACATATAACCCACATATTGCAAGTGCATCCCAAATTTGACATGCATTGAAATGACAAAATTACCAGGAAGCATAGGATAAGCAATTTAATACGCCTAAGACAGCCAATAATTAGACAATTGGTCAGAGTTCAAAAATTAGCTAATAGGGTAAGCATACCTTGCAACTCCAATGAATAACTGAGCAATCATGAAGCAAGTTAAGAAATACCAATGTTCCATTTTCGTAAAAGAAAAAAAAAAAGGAAAAGACATCATTGTGTTTAATCTGCCTACTGGCTAAAGGATACAATAGAAAAAAAGATGAACCCAACGTGGGACCAACTATGCTGTTCCATCGCAATGTCAAATCCCATGTAAATAAATCTGCAGAAAAGTGAAAGAAAAAAAAAAAGATGATGTGTCATAAGCAGTGAAAGAAGATAACCCAAAGTAAATAATTGAATGCTCACTTACATAAAAGTTTCTGCCAATGATGAGATCAGATGAAAAAATGCAGACACAAATCGCTGAGAATTGTCCGACAAATTGGAGAACGTATAATGCTTCATAACCTAAAACAGAAAACAATCATTAACATTATCACATGATTGATAACTACATTGAAAAACCATGTATAAGTCATAACCACTAATCGCTTACAATTCCAGTGAACAATATTGATACAATACCAGAAAGGCCAAGGCCTTCTGCTAGCATGTACCTACAAAGAAGGAGAAGGTTGAATGCATTAAGATGCGTGCTGACAATTACAAGCAACTAAAATCAATTTCACAAGCAAGACAAATAAGGCCTCATATAGCTTACGAGAAATACGGGAAAAGGACAAAAAGGCAGCACTCCAAGTTTTGAAGACTGCACAGAATATGTCAAAACAACGAACTGATAAATTCACAGATTAAACACAAACTCTCACGAAGAACAGAGGGAAATATGTGCAGTACTCACTTGTCAATATCTAAACCTGCATACTTAAAAAGGTTCTGGGGGTTAAGGGATCACTGACATTTTAAGAACACTACCAGATGATTTAGAAAACTAAATTTAGCAGAATTAGTAAGTTAAAAGGATATCAAAGCAGAAGTAAATCCAACTCCAACACCTGCAAAACCAGAAGCATTCTTGTAAGTATTCTCAAGGAAGTTCCGACATAATACAAGGAGAAAGCAGATTGGTTTATTTGCAACAGATCTTGGAAGAAAAGAAACATATGCCCTACTAACAGTATTTATAGCACCATTCATCCACCTGCGAAGGATGGAAGAGGTATACAGAAAAAGAAGAGTCGAAAGGGTCATCTTGGGTGAAGAATCTCTAATTGTTGGGTACTAAATCAGAGAGCATGTACTTCTCAATCTAATTCTTTTCGGCTGTTGGAGAAATATGCAACTCAAGAGAAGAAAGGTTCTATTCTTGTTCCGATGCTATAATGCCAAGTCGCCAACAGTCAAACCTTAAATACGATAGAAATGAGGTTCAAGCAAGAGACTCGTTTTCTAAAACTGCAAGACAACTCAGGAGTAGTAGAAAGTTGCCACAACATAGGAGTTTGCTTTGACGGAGATTAAATGGGAAAAATGGATTCGTGGAGCCAAGGCCACCTAAGTCACAAGGTTTTGGTTTGGCTCTGTATGTCATGCACAAAATAGCAAAATAAAACCCAATATCCTCTATCATTCATAAGGATCAACTCGGAGACCAAGCTTTCTTGTCAACCATAACAAAGACGTTAAATTCTGCCATTTTCCTACTTCTAGTAGCAAGGGCATCATAAAGTTAACCTGCTGACAATGAGCCGACAAAGGTCTCAAGAAATCTGACAATGATTACGATGAGATTTTGTCCAGAAGAATGGCTTTTTACCAATGACATTGTCCTACAAAACCATAAATTGGTTGAATTAGAACTAGAACTCCAAAGGATACACAAATTTTTGTGGCCACCTTACATACCTATACAAGGAAATTGCCATCTTCCAGTTGTGAACATACAAAAGGATAAAGTCCCACGTTAACACGATCCATCCTTAAGCAAAAAATACCATGAAATAAAGAGAAGAATCTAAATAGAAGCAACTAAAAACTTACCGCATCATTCAAAACAGATTCCCCGAAGACCAAGGCATAAAGGTTCATGTCTGTGCCAAGTTCCTGCGATTATGTAATGTCAAGTGTGTGAATTTGATTTGAGGAAAAATGCATCGTCACGATGATGTCAAACAGTAGATCTACTTTCTCCAACACTGCTCAGCATGCAATTAACTCACTCAAGAAAGTGAAGGTTAGAAGAAAGAGTAAACACTCATGTGAACATGAAAGAAACATAACCAAGTCAAGCAACAATTGTTTGATGGAGATATCATATCTAAACATTTGGACAACTATTACTATACTCAGCTTACTTTGACTGAAGATCCCCACTATTATACAACATAACCAAGAAATAACTAAGAATTAAGGAGTAAAAGATGATTGAAGAACAATTAGTTATCCACACCCCTAAAGGAAAGAACTGGTTAGCCAAAATTTATGTTTGCCATTTTTTGGTTGATTTTTCCAATTTCACCCCTTGAATGCTGGACTTGGTGTTGGGCTTTGATGGGTATTTCAGTCTTTTCGCACAAGATGTTGACATTTTTCGCGATAACGAAACTTCCATTATCAGACTTATGGGATTTTTCAATTGGGACCATTTTTTGTCTTCTTGCCGAAGGGCATTTGGGTCAAAACAACAAAAGTAGCCTAATACAAAAAAAAAAAAAAAAAAAAAGCCTACTAAAACAAATGTTAGTCCTTCCGCCAAAAAATTGCGTAAAAGTCATAAAAAAAAATTTCCCGATTCCTTTCATCAAGACAAACCGATAATCACATAAAATTCGACACAAACAAATGCACGCAGAAAAAAAAAAAAAGAAGAAGGTGATTTTGGCACTCCAAAATCAATCTCTATATGGACTTGATCTTGGCACTCCGAAAATTAATTTTGAAACACAGGCTCCATACAACGGGCAAGATACTTGTGCTGGGCACGAGGCATTGCACCTAGTTGAGAAAGAAAAACTTCGATCCTCGCAAGCCGCAACCACTTGAACTGAATTACAAAGTAGAGAAGTTTTGAATTAAAAAAAGAGTTCTACTTGCCCCTTGTATTCAACCTGTAATCAAGGTTCATTCATTATTTTCTCCCATGTATTTTCATTTACTGATATTTTGTCCTAATTCCTATATATTTGGCTCCATAATTTTCTATGTTCCTCATTTACATAATCTTGAAAACTAATCTGTAATAAACTCGTTTCGAAAATGACAAAGATGACCTATTCAGTAAAGGCATGCAAATAAGGCCGGCTAATGATAAGGTTTATACTGGGTTTGCAATCGCAGTGACCGAGGGGCAACTGAAAATGGTTACGAGGTTAGTTGGGAGGTATGAAAATGGAAGCTCAAATGCAGCTAGGTGCAAGGCAGACAATTTTCTGTTCTATGGTTTCAGGTAGAAATGCCATTTTTGGAATTAAATAGAAAAATCAAGAGTAGAAAGTTGTTTGGGTTTCAGTTAAAGACCTAGTCATACAACCAGGGGAAGCCAATGACCAAGGGAAAAGTTCACATCAAATATCAACTCAAACTTTTACCAGATACATCAATAAATAAGCTCTCTATAATATCTGCAAGAAATTTTAATAAAAGCAGCCCCAGAAAAAATTTGTTGACCTTATGCCAAAGAAACTCATGTCAGCATGATTTAAGCATATGGAACAAGGGTAACCCCTATTTCACATATATTTCTTCTCCTTTCGGAATCTAAACATCATCTTTGTAAATTATATAGTCCGAAATAAGCAAATCCTTATAACTATTTATATATCAGCCTTCAACAGCTTGACCCTTCCCCGAAATCAGTTTTGTTGAGTTACCAATTGTCCCAAAAGCTGAAGTGGTTACAAAATAGGCCCAACACTTGTGCACGACTCTGTCTTGCAGGCAGAGATGCAAATATGGATAGATAGAGCAAAATAGAATACAAAGGGGAGAAAAATAATACAAACCAAGAAAAAATGCAAACGGCGACTTGGACCCAAGACCTCTTGCAACCTGAGCTCTAATAGACTATTGCAACCTGAGCTCTAATAGACTAATACCATGTTAAGTTACTAATTGTCCCAAAAGCTTAAGCTGTTAGGAAATGAGTCCAACAATCTATATCAAACTATTCAGCAAGTTTCATCCAAAAGAATCATTTGTCACAGATATGCCCCCTTGTATTGTCTTTGGTAACTTCTACGGAGTATTATCAAGGAAAACATTCATCAATGTGATAATGGAAGATACGAGACCAAAGTCAATGACTCTTCAAAGACAAGGTACCCGATAAGTCAATAACACAATCGACTACTTTTGTACCAATGACTTCAAACTCCGGGGGAAATATTTCGGGCAACGACTTTTCGGTCTTTTCCAGTGGAAGTATTATCTTTTTGTGATGATTTTCTATGTGTCTGGCGTTATATAAGATTCATGGGCCATATCCAACAAAACCAAATCATGGCAAAATACATTCCCATGGTTAATATGGAGCAACAACTCACCTGAAATATGGACAGAATCGACTACTTTTGTACCAATGACTTCAAACTCTTGGGGAAATATTTCAGAAAATGACTTTTCCAGTGGAAGTACTCCGTATTATCTTTTGTGATGCTTTTCTATGTGTCTGGTGTCATATGAGATTCATGGGCCATATCCAACAAAACCAAATCATGGCAAAATATTATTCAAAAAAAAAAAAAATCATGGCAAAATACATTCCGATGGTTAATATGGAGCAACAACTCACCTGAAATATGGACAGAACAGTGACAGGATCCGTAGCTGATATAAGAGCACCAAACATCAGACATTCAACAAATGGAAGTCTGTACATGAGGTATGTCAAACCTCCAAGGTAACTGAAAAAGGAGGCATTCGTAGAGAATAATTATCTCATCAGGTCGAACCACTAGATTGCAATTAAGAGGATGAGGAAAAAGAATACAGAGAGATACTCACACCAGAACACCTGTGACGATAGAAGCTACAAGCGTTCCTAGGATTGCAAATGTGACAATGGCCCCAAAGTTTGAGAAGAATGGTTTCTACAAAGAAGGATTTTACAATACACAAATTGAAATGAATAGCAGATCGGGCATCAAATGTCAATATCTTCTTCCTTTTAGAAGTATGCATCAAATGGGAATATCAGAGAAAGAAAATAACGATAACTTACGGGTGCTAAACTGAATCCTGACTGAGTAAGCACAAAATGGTCAAGGCAAACAATTCGAAAGAAGCAAATTAGCAAATAAAGCAGTAATAGCAATGAGTTTCCAGACTCTAGATAACAATTAGAAAATGTTAACTCCAGTAAAAAATTATTGGGCAAAGTTCCAAGTGTGGATATAATATGATAGGAGGCAGCAAAAAGAGGAAGAAAAACTCCTCATGGAAGTTAAACCACGTCCTGCAAAAAAGAAAATGTTTGTTTAAAAGTTGAGATAATAAATTTTCCAATATATAACCAAAAGGCGAAAGGTAAGAGAAACAGTTGCTATATCATAAAAGAATACATTTGTCTGAGATGAATTAAGGTAGTGACCTGATGTTAGTTTCTGTGTTTGAGATGTTAGCAAGCCCACCCACAATTAGACCTGAAAGAAATAATATGAAGCGGAGTTCAATGTACTTCCAATCAGAACTCAAGGTAAAGAAATTAGATTCTCCCCAAATAACGTCGAAATTCAATGAATCAAACACATAATAAAAACCAATGCTAGTAGAATCGTAAACATAAACATGTAGCCTACGTAGGGATCGTTTGTTTCATGGGATTAGTTATTCTAAGTTGAGCACAATCCCAGGTTTGGTTTTTCACTTTGTCGTCAGGGCTATTAGTTCGGGAAGGATTAATAATCCCTCATTTAAGGTATTATAAGTCCCACGGAGGGGGTGGGAGTTCAAATCCCGGGATAAGAGAATGGGACTAACATGTAAATTACCAAAACCACCCTTCCATACGGAGATTTGCTATAGCTTTAACTGGGGCCTCCGCTAGTGCATGGTGGGATGGAAATTAGTCGAGGTAAGCATAAACTGGCCTGAACACTTGAGTTATCAAAAGAGAAATTTACCATCATGGATGGTACCAGATACAATCTCATTCCTGTCATGCCTCTTTTCCCCTCCTATTCTAATCACCAAGAAACTTAAACACATGGAGTGAAGGAAGGAGTAGTTCATCTTTGCAACTATCATCAATCTCTCCACTACTAAATCAACTATGGGCATAGTAATTTGCTCTGTTGTGTTGCGTCTTTGTCTCTATTTGTTATTGTGTATGTGTAGATCCGAAACTGACCTTCTCTATGGTCTAACACCAGGATTGTTGCATCACACAACACTTTATGGCATTTTTTGGCATTGCTTTTGTTGAGCTTCACATAGATTTGGAGAGGTATTACTCAATTTACCCGCCTAGGAAACCCTAATCCATTTTTTCAACAACTTAACCACATTAAACGGTCAGTTGTGCACCAAATACCTCTTGAATCCCGGAGTTGGAGCAAAGTGCTATGCAGAACTAACTGCCATACCATGGCCACCGGAGAAGGTTGCCGGGCCAATGCAACGGGGACATTGCATCACAAGGTGGGAAGATCGTAATATCCCAAGGTTAACCTTTTCAACCACGTGGTTAGGCTAAGGTTAGTAAGTCAGCTGGCGCGGGTCGTTACAATTTGGCAAGTTCATCCTACTCCTTGGTCCATCAAACCAGACATGCAATACACGGGCTAAGAAAAAATCAAGCATCCAATCCCCTGAATCCCCAAACATAGGACTCTTGGTATTACATTCTAAAATAGTCCCAACATAATAAGTCCTGGGACTAATAGTCTCAGGAATATTGATCCCCATAATCCAGTCCGAGGGAACAAAGGAGCCCGAATAGTTTCCGAAAAGGAAAGTAAAAAAAAAAATTTGAAGGGTTCTTACGATTCAATTCAATTAATCAAACCCATAATAAATACGAATTTCAGTTGAATGGTAACATAAACATGTATACTTTCCAAAAAGGAAAAAACAAAATAAGGGTTTACGACACAAGTCGATGAATCAAACCCATAATGAAAAGGAACTTCAATGAAAGAAAATGAAAGCAAGGGTTTTCTGAATGGGCAATTACCGATCAGAAGCGAGGCGCTAGCTTCGGGGAGATAATAGAATCTGTGACGGCGTAAGACATGGCCAAGTACGAAGGAGAGGACGAGCATCATGATCTGAAGAAGGATGCCCACTCCAGCCGCTTGTTGCTCTTTTCCTGGACTCCCTCGCGGGTCCGACGGAGAAATCTGGAGCAGTTCCACTTCTTCCATGCCCATATTGAATGCTTCCCTTCTCTCTCCCTCTCTACAATTACGACGGCGATGGTAGCTCGATCAAGTCCGATGACCACTCCGGCGAATATCTACACCTCCAACTTCTTTCCTCACCCTTCACGAGTCTTCTTCTCACGCTTCGTTTTTCTCTTGCTGTTAATTTCAGCGACTTCAGAAAATCGGATTAATTCTGTTCAAAAAAAGAAAATCGGATTAATTACGCTTTTACATTCTTGAGGTGTCAGAGACTCAGAGGTGAGTTTAATCATCATGTATTATTCTCATATAAAAACTGGTGTTATACTTGTAATTTCATTTTTTAATTTTTCGGTAGATTTGCAAGAATTAATTACATTCATCGGTTCATCTAGACAAGCTGAATCACAAAAATATAAGAATGTGAATCGAAGTTGAAAAAAATCAAGTAACGGCATAACAGTGAAATTGTCTAGATTGACTTAATCAAAATCTCATAAAATCAATGAGTTGATTTTAGTAAATGAGAAAACTATTTGCTAAAATGAACCCATTAATTTTATGAGATTCTCATTTAATCAAATAGAAACCAGGTTGTCTTTAATATATTTTTTCTTTGACTTTTATATTAGTGATTTGTTTATTTTTGTCTTTACCGATATTTTACTTTGCCTTTTGCATTAAAATATCGCTTATCGAGACAAATAAATAATTTGAAATTTATTCCAAAACTAATAAAAACAAATAATAACACAAGTGCAAAAATAATGCCCAAATTAACTCCAAGCATTATTATTATGTTTTCGATTGGTGCCACTAATATAATGGAGTAAAAGGCTAGTAAACAAAAAAATAATAAGTTGAATTTCCTTATTAATTAAATTTGAATATTATCAAAATTCATTAAGTTTTTAAACTAAATTTTGAACTATGTAAGTATACCTTTCAACTTACAAAATTTATAATGTTTTAAAAAACAATTGAATAATAGTCAACTCAATAAAAATTGTTTTGAAATCGACGCGGAGAAAAGATTTCCTCCAACCATAGGAGGCCTCTCTCTTGCTACCTTGCCACATGTCAAGCAGATGGGTTAACTACTTATCTCATACTATCGGATGTTTCACGGGACATAACACTCTCTATTCACGCGGTTACTTTTCTTTTTATTAGGGTGTAAACCTTATTTTTATTAATCATGTCATTGGATTATCCTTCTATTTTATAATAGTCGAAATTCTTCAAATATATGCCTCCATAGCCATAGCTCGAAGAACTGACATTTACATCAATTGTACATACCAATAGCTTGAGTATCAATTAGCTCCTCTAGACGGTTATTAATCCCCCCTGCAGCTCAAGCAGCCAAACTTTCAACTTTTGAACATCATAAGCACTAAGTTCATCAATCTTTTGTTCACACAGAAGCTTGTTTTGACGGGCTTTCGCCATCTGAGCTAACTTTATTCCCCATTCTTTCTCATCTTCCCCTTCATCGCTTACTAAAGTGAGTTGTTCATTAAGCTCATTGATCCTATTCCTACGATAAGCATCAATTACTGCATCAGAATCTGCATTGGATCGAGGGTTAACTCCCAATAAACGCCTAGCAATCACCTCAATACTAGGGTGAGCAAAGGAAACAGGCTTGCCTGAAGGTGAGAAGATAAGGATGGCAAGCTGAGTACCGCAAAGAGTACAAAGCTCACTACCCATCTTGTAAAGGCCACTTCGGCGTTTTGAAAAAGTAACGAGGCGATCTTCTTTGCTCTCACGCCTTTTCGAGGTGTCGATTCTTTGGCGACCCTTTGTTTGCTTGTTGTTATCCATATCAAATGATTTTGCAAAATAGTAATCCAAAGCAAGGAAATATTTATAGAGGTGATACACCATGAGATATTCTTGAAATCCCTCTAAAAATGGTCCCAATTCCGTAAATGACACTTTTTTTTTTTTTTGTAGAATCTATTCCCTTGACAAAATGTGAAAGAAATTACTATTGCATGACATGAAAAGCCTAATTCTGCATTTTGACTTTTAACTTATAACATTAATTAGCTTTCTTAGTTTTACACTAATGGAATAGAAGATATTTTGTTTGGTATGCGATTATCTAACTTGTCTACTTCACTTCTTGAGAAATGTGACTTAGTTTTCATGTGTGAAATCTTCCCAAATAGGAAAATTATTAAGTGCTCTCCACTTAATGCTTAATTGCGGAAGTCTATAATTTTTGGTCAATCCCCATTAATTGCATGGATTTTTGTCAATTTCCGACGAAAATGGAAATTTATTAAAAAATAATGTTCATTTTGTATCCAGATGGTTTGACCTCTCATACAGTTGTACTTAAAATGCTCTGTATAGGACCATCCAAATACAACAGACATAGCCAAACAAATACTTAAGATTTTGGTATTATTGACCACAAATCAATGCAAATTGAACCTTACATCTCTATTTGTGAGGCTTCCTAATTATATACTAGATAGAATATGACCGTGCTTAAAGGCACTACATAATATTTGACTCCAAACAATCAATACGTCATGATTTTATGAGTCAACCAAAATTACTGAAAGATTGGTTGGGAATCAAATACGTACGACTAAACTTTTATCAGTCAAGAAACCAATTTATCAAGTGTAGCTACAATTACTTCCAAATAGAGATGTAAATAACTCCTCTGTAGGCATCTTTAGATGCATCAAGTAATTCAATCTCGGGAATTTGACGCTATTAACAGAACTTCGGAATGTCCTATGATGCCGACCACCTTATCATACTATTGATAACATTCAATCATCCTTAATCAGATATTATAAATACACAATTTTATGTCCACTTTGAAAACATGAGAGCTGCATTAACCTGTGACAAAATAATAATCAATAAAAAAGGGCCTCAAACTCTAATTTAACAAAAAAAAATAAAAATTATTAGTCACTACAACTGAATCTTATATCATAAGAAAAAAGTTTGGGATCATGAGATGGTAAAGTGCATCCTCCAATTTCAATTTTTCAAAACCTAAATCTAGGAACGCTCAAATGCTCAGGTTAGTTACAAAATTCATGGAATTATGATTCATTCATACAGTTATCCTATGGAACTTAATTAAAGTCCCTTGGGAATATCATGCTCTTGTATTTGAGATTTTTCCGTGGAAGTACAATTTTACATCAATTAGCATCGGTAACAATATCGAAATCGAAAAAAAATGTTGGTGACAGTGTCGTATCCTCTAAGTTTTCAATATTTTTGTTAGAGTACCGGTATCGGAAAGGTGTGGGGTGTTCATGTAAGTGTGTTAATTTGAACACTCAATCACACTCTAAATAACATCTACCCCTTTAATTTTAAAAATAAAGAGTTACTAAATTTATCACATGAATAAGATACATACAAATCAGAGCCAAATGCTATTGAAAGGTTAATAAGCTTTTAACCAGCGACCTTGCCGCGCAAATGTAATAATGGTCTACCACGTGCCTGTTTCTTGAAATAAATGGTACCTAGTCACTAAGCAATATAGACATTCTAACAACAAACCATCAAACCCATAAGAGAAAAAGAACAAAGATGCATACAAAATTGACATGAATCCTGTTAAAAGACAAATTAAACAATTGGGTTGGTCATTATTGTTAAAATTCTACGATACAGGATACATACCCCATCCCGTATCCTCTTTGTATAGAAATCTTATGATACGATGGTATATCCTACGATATATATATGCGTATCCCGATTCAATACGTATCCTACGATTACTTGATGGAACAAACGATAGGAGCCACTGTACACTCACTCTCTTTGTTTTAATATTTCCAACTACACTCACTTTCTTTGTTTTAGTATTTCCCAACTTAACAAAAAAAATTAGAAAGATATTTGAATAGAAAAGTAGGAGTAGAAAGAAAGAACATTTTAATATAGTAGTAAAGTTAAAATAGAGATTCTTATTCTGTGAGTTTTTTAAAAAGTGAGCTAAAGTATAAAATGTGTTTTTGAGGTTAAATTTGGTGTAAGATTTGGTGCTCCTGATAAAAATGGTCTAAGTCTCATGTTTTGATCAAGCCACCTCTTGGGTTAATCATCCCTTATGTGGTTAGGATGCCTTTGAATTTAAGTAGGACTTAAACTGATTTCTGTCCGCCAATGAAAAAACCTTTCACCAAATTACTTAGTTTTTGTAATGAAAATTGAAATACTAGCAACATGCCTTCCGCCCAAAATACCTCTTTGGATAAGGTTAATTATAGTAGCCAACCAAATTTTCATATCATAATTTGAGTTAATTGAAGGATAAATTTTACCTCAAAATGGAAACACCTCTCTCAAATTCAACATGAAATTTGATACATGAGAGGCACTGCCACACGTATTAACTACAGTTTTGAAAAATTCTCTCTCTAAATTAACCGCGACAATGACATACTATTCCTTTAAACTTTCGAGTGTATATTTCTACGTTAGGTAATGGAAGTGTAAAACTCATTTAGATACCTAATTTCTCTAAGCAAATTAATCCATTACACTAGCAAAACACTAATTATGAGAGGGTATCCTAAATATTGAAAATCCACAGCCTGTAAGGGTATCCTATACATGTATATCATCGTATTATTAACATCATTATAGTTAGCACATTGATCATGTTGGATCGATATTATTATCATCATTATAGTTAGCACATTGATCATGTTGAATAGTCAAGCGCATTATCCAACATATATATCCCTCTAACATAATTCTATCTACTAATTTTAATAGAAAATGACATTTCATAAAGAAAATTAAAGTACATCAATTCTATATAAATCCGAGCACTGCTACATATCCATAATGGGTACCCAGAAAGTATTCAAAATTTGAAATTTAACAAGTGAATCAGGGCCGTTAAATTTCAAATTCTGGGTACTTTCTGGGTATCTAGACTTCTCATATGTGTAAAGGTGGTGGCAAATCAGAAAAGGACCACCCCAACAAGAAAAGTGTATGTAATTCAAAAAAATTTATACATGTTGGATTTATG
>JAXBDA010005421.1:0-24507 GCA_036023075.1 Gaultheria prostrata
TCAATGAGATCTATCAAACAAGATCCATATTGATTAGAAAATTATTTTTGCAAGTACATTATTTTTTAGTTTGAAAATTGCACGTAGTTTCGTAGTGAGCAAACAAATTGGGACGGAGGGAGTACATTTTAAGGCCTTGCAGGGGCAAATTCTTAACTTCTTTTGTCCATCAAGCATTAAGGTTGTGCTTATGCACACACATACACTCCACATGCAAAAAAAGGATCATACATAGACACTGACCGTAGATCCGACTACAGATGGCTTCACAAATGGTTAGTGATGTAGCGGAGGGTTGAAGAAACACGATATAATACGAGTTTGAGTCCGTTGATTCATGCACGAATACCCGGAGATCAAAATCCTTCCCTAAACCTGTTGATTCACCAAGAATACCTGGACTAAGGATATCAATAACTTTGTTGATTTCGCAGAATACCAAAGTAATTCGAAAAATAAAGAGAAGACTATCTCAATTAAATTAATCAGTAAAAGCTGAATCAGGAACTTACAATCCTATTTATACTAACAAGTAGACAAATCTAGACACAACCTTTTAGCTTTCCCAACACATGACTTTTTTTTTTTTTTCCACAATACAAATAATACTAGAAAAGAACCATTAGACTACTAAGACTCAATATGCAAAGTACTTGACCTTAGAATTGTAAAAGACACAAACTAATGAACCTTGAAAATTGAAAAGACATTAAAAAAAAACTTGACTAATATATTATGTTTTGACTTGCGATATTCCAACTCCACCATTATGCTACTTTGCAATCAAAGCAGTCGAGTACCGGTTCACTATCCAATCCGCATCAATTAGTAACACTCTTTTTGTAATTTCTTTGATTTGATAGGTTAGCGCGTCGTGCCATCGGTGCGGAAGGAAGGGGCGGAGCTGGAGTTACCGATCCTCCTGCAAGAAGTACAACTTGCACGTCGCGTGCGTGAAGGAGATGTTGGTGGAGAGCTGGCATGATCATCAGGTTAATATGGGTAACAGTCGTATCGGACGTGCAGTTAACAACAATTTCAATGGTGGTGGGAAATTGGAGACCAGAATTCCAAAGGGAACACTTCAGAGCTATCAGAAGAGAAGTGGCAATAAGGGGAAAATCAAGAAATGTTCTGAGATGGCTAGTTTGGCTATCCAGTTTGTTGTTTCAGCTGTTCTTGGGGATCCCACTACCCTTATTGCTGGGGTTGTTGGCTCACTCATTTCCAAATAGCCTTGTGGTTTGGCTTGAGAAATATTTGTCACAAATTTTTCCAGATCAGTAAAGAACCCTAGTTCAAAATATGTGAATCAGATTTATTCTGGTTGTGGCCTGAACCATACGAAAGTTGAATGAGAAATTATATTTCTCGATCTTTACATGATTCATTCGTTCACTAATTGGTCGGTTTTTAATTTTTCCAGAATAACATGTGGTGGTACATTGATAAACGAACCAAGAGAGTACTACTCCAGTTCGAGCTCATGTTCAACTCGTTAGAGATCGATTGGTAACCTAAACAATTGAGCTTAAAAAGGTTTTCTTTTATTTGTGAAGAATTGTGGGTGTCCCCGGTAAGATTAGTGTTGTTTGGAATGGAAATGCCAGATAAAAGTCCAATGTGTGTATCTAAATCCTGTTTAGTATTCCTTGCTTATTTTGTTCCGAATCAGGATATAAAATAAGTAAAGATTGAAAGACAAAATAAGCTAATAAGTAAAATATGTTCTTTCTTTTTTTAATAATCAGATGTTCGGGCCTGCTTGCGTGCACCACCGACTAATTTCAAGGCCCCAAAGTTAACAACCGGACAAATCCTTCATTGACCCCAAGGATGTAAAAGAAGGTGATAAGCAGGGGTTACCATACCCACCCTAAATATATTTCTCCTATAAGCAATGAAATTGAGATAATTAGCTAGAAAAATATCCATCGCGGGGATAAATTAAGAAAGAGTTTGGACGGATTTGGAGTTCCTGTAGTATCCTGATCCAACTGTCCATTTCGAGCCAAACGGCTCAGATTTAATCCTAGAAATCTGAATAATCCATTGCTCGGATTAAACCCATACATTATTTAAATAGACAATCGGATTGAGAGTATTATAGTGATTTAGTGCCTTGGGCACTACAGGGACCCCGTTACCCCTTTCTCCCCATCACATTTTGCCGGAGAGCGCACTCAATAATAATTATCTAAGTTTGTGATGCAGTGGTCCTTAACAAAGGAAGCTGAATTGAAGACATCTTTCTAACTAAAGTCACACGTATTAACGTATACTGTTTTAGAAAGCAAGGTAAGCTAATTGTGACTCTCATATATTGTTTTAGGACAGGGAATGGTTTTTTAAGCAGAGGGTTAATTAAACTTTAACCCAGTAAGGGCCAAATGTGACCAGATAGGCCCATGTGGCTTGGACTGAAGTGCAAAATCTTGTAAAATTAACGGTCTGAGTCAAAATTGTACATATATTTTTTCCCCCTTTTTTCTCTTAAAACGTCAAGAGATCATACACCATATGCTAGCAGTTAAGTATAGCGAACTCCCGACATGAGCAAAGTCACTACCGTCTTTCATTGCTTGAGCTAGATCGCAGGTTCAGATATGTGTTACCCTTGTTTACATATCAACTGCTAAAAGCCCGGAAAAAGTGAGACAAAAATAGGGATGACAAATAAGGACATGAATTCTGAAAAGAACTCACTGGCAGATTAGATGAAAAAATTTCAGAATCAAAGAAGGAACAAGATTGTCTTTCAACTTTTTTTTCTTAATAGTATGAAACATGCTTGCAAGCTTATTTTGCCCCAAGAGAGTTCTCCAATTTCCTGATTTTGATGTCACATCAGAGTTGAGATGGAGGCTTCATTTCAGTCTTGATAGCAGCAGCTAACTGATCATAAGCTTCTCCCCAGGCATTTTTCATCTCTGGTGACCACATTTCCGGGATTGCTTCTTTTATAGTTTCCAGCAAAGCGTACTTTGTTACCTAAACATAAATTATGCCGAAAAATGAGAATGGAACGATTCTGATTCGTCTAACTATATATGGAGCTAAATTGTCACGAATTAGAAGGCCAAATTTACAAAGTACCTCAAAATGTTCATCGGCCACACCATATTTGAAGTGAGTGGCACCCAAATCTCTTAGGTTTAACTCTCTTAGAGTGACTTTTCCAGCCTTCCGAAGTTGAACTGCTGATTCACAGGTCTGCAAAGCAAGTACAAAATATGAGCAAGAGACGATTTTTGGGTACGATTGACCACCCCTTCCTTCAATCCATTGAAACACCAAATTTATTAGCTCATGGCTTCCCAAATATTAGTTTCATTTCATATCTTTCGATTTAGACTCGTAGACAGTGTTTGGTCGACTAGCATGAAGCTGGAACGGAAGAGTCATCCCCTTCGAATGTTGATTCCGACTTTTGGTTTGCGTTTGCCAGTCCATTATAAATGGAGTTACCATTCAGCAACAAAGTGAAAATTCCATTGGGAGGCCAACAAAATGACCGTTCCATCATTTCCCGAACTTATTCCAGGGAACCAAACACGACCTTAATGGAGATGGAAAGAAAGGCTTACCATAACAAAGACGGTCATAGCATGGGGTTTCAGCTTCGGGTTCTTCTCCAAAGGGACATCTGAATCTCTCAAGAATGAGAACAACTTCTTTGCTGTAGGTGCAATCTCGAATACCCTACAATAACGGCCAATCACCAACCCTTTTTCAGTTGTACCAAAGTTATTATTCCCAATAAATCGGTTTCCAATATACAATTGAAAGAAGTTTGAAGAACACTTTTCTAGTAAACGTAACCGGAATAAGAAAGAAGAAAGAAAAGAAACAATTGGCAACCTCAAAAAGAATTTAAGACTCAATTCTCCAGCATTTTTCTTCATTGAATTCCAAGACTTGACCACCAGAGCTTCTTGCTCCTCTGTAAAAGCTTTCACTTGAAATCTTGCATTCTTCTCAACACCTTCGTAATCAAAACCATTTAGAAAATTTAGTCCAGTAAGACTAATTACAAGTTTTGAACAAATCATCAACCCGTGAGAGAGATAACACCTACTTGTAACCACACTACAAGTTTTGCTACAGAGCCGACATCCTGATCCAGCCCTCCGGACCCATGAAAAATCCACGGACCGGCCTAAGAAATTTGACCCAGATTTCAAATCCACTGCAGCACCCATAGGAGACCCTGCATTCAAAAACAATTTCCATTCATCAACAAATTCAAGCAAAGGAGAGTAGAAAGAAGAAAGAAGACGAAGACGAAGATGAACCATGGGATAAGAGAATTGTTGCATTTGAAGGAGTTTTGGTGTTGAAAAGATTCATCAAATATATGGATTAACTAGAGTACTATTGAAGCAAATAAATGGTTTAGCATAAGCAAGTGGAGAAACAAGAAATGGCTATTGACCACTTTTATACAGAGGCTAGATTAACCTTTCAGGATAATGAAGCGCCAATACCCTTTTCACTTTATCCAATACATATTCATGTCAATAATCTATGGGCTTTCTTAAGAAGGTGGAAAATGATTTGGAATTTTGGACCGTTGTCCTTATCAAATACTCCTAGTATGCAAATGTGTGCTTTTTTGACCATTGCCTTCTCACCTGCCATGAATTTAAAAAACCAGGTATTCAACTAAACCACAATAGGCAACAAACGTAAACAAATTTGCTACTTGAACATGCCAAATGATACTGTAATATCTCTCAGTATTTGAATCCATGACAAAATTTATCACCTTTATCTCCCACTAATAGCAGAGAAATATAGAATAAGCTTCCAAATTTGATTTTTTAGCCAAAAACAACACGCAATCACAACCATAAGCCTTTCCTGAGAAATTTCATTAGCACTATCGAAAAGATTAAGCATGCACAAGAGATCGGCATAGGTACGAAATTATCCATACCCATAATTTACATTTGGTATTACAACAACCGAGTCGAGTGTAATTTCAACCCTCTCTTTCACAGCGCAACGAGTTCTACCATCTTAAATTCTCAGGCGGGCATTGGACCATTTGTAAAGCTCTTCTTCGTGTCGTTTCTATAGAACGAGACCAAAAAAACTTAAATTCAGTGTCCATTTTCTTAAGCCTCGGTCCAAAGCCAGCCAATCTGAGAACAGATATCACACCAACAAGTGTAAGCACTGTCGTGGCTGCTGCACTAATGAAGTATCTCAAACCTTTATGTTGCACTTGATGTTCCTTTGTTTTATGGAGACTCTTCTTAGTTTCAATATTTGAATCGCTACTAATGAGCCCGTTTTGGGAAAATATACGTACTGAATGAAAGTTTGAAAAATATCCGTTCGAGACTAGGGAGAGCAAAGGTTGATTGAATAGGGGATTGTCAGCGTCTTCAACTGTTTCACTAGCAAAATCAGGAACTCATCTGGAAAATGTGGAAACTGCAGAGGCATGTTGGGTATGTGTGCCAATGGAACCTGTAAAAATCGCTTCTTGGAAAATGTGGAAATCAATCCTATTTGGGATGGAGAATACTACGCATGCCATGGCCCGAGTAGAAATCAGAATGAAGAATGAATAGCCTGCTAACAAGCCGGAGCCCAAAATTCTTAAGGCCAAGTTATTATAATCTACAGGTCATTGTGTTAGTATTATGGTGTCAAGTATATTAAAGCAGAAATTGCCAGTAAAACTGGTGCACACACCACATATAGCACTTGATGGTGATGTAGTCATGGCACCATGCACTATAACTAAAAAAAGGAAAATAATTAGGCAGTGAGGGAGAAAGTTGTAAGTAATTGGAGAAAAAGTTGCATTTGCATTTGAAAGTTTCCCCAACTTTTTCTTTTTTCTTTTTTTGAAATGGTCCCAACTCTTTCTTTAACCTTTGGAGGGTGAGAAAGGGAGAGAGAAGAAAGGGGAGTCCTTTCTCACCAAATCTCACTATTTTTTATGAGATTGGGTGAGAAAGAGAAAGGACCAATCAGAACATTTCATTTTTATACTTTTCTCTCCAATTCTCACCAAAATACGATTTGACTAGAAATCCTATCATTTTCTTTTCTTTTCTCATGAAATCCCTCCATCCAAAGTATGTAAGATACTTAAACGAAGGAAGAGAAATTTTTAAAATTTTCGCTACCTTTCCGCTTCTTTCCATAAGTTCCAAATGGAATCCGATTGAACCTCCTAATTTCAGCAAAATGCTACAAATTTTGGCTAAGCAAATTGATTGATATGCTTCTTGTTGTGAGAAATATATAGCCAAAGGGCATTTGAATTGCATCTAGTTTGAACTCCTCCATGTTCAAAAGTCTTCCACCAACTGAAGGAATGTGGTTTAACCAAGTACATAGTGGAACAGATAAAAAACACTACTCAAATTCTGTATTCACGAAATCGATTCATACTTCATATGAAAATTTCCAGTACAGAAACACAGCATAATCAAGTTCACAATCTAAAAAGCTTGCAGCGTTTCATCATTTAGCCTGTCCATTTCAGGAAGACAAGTGATCAACAAATGGGAGCTTAAGGGAATGTCCATCCAAAAAAACTGGTCTTCGGTATGGTTGCACGTTTCAAAATCACTTTTGCAGACACCGTGTTCGATATGAAAATGATGAGTGTTATGTTCACAAACACTCGTCCTTTTCATATGTTGACAAATCGTGTTTTGAATTTTCTTATGTTTACAAACCAATTTTGGATTTTTTATAGCAAAATTGATACTGAAAACTCAACCGAACAAAGATAATACAGGAAATGTTATCATGTACTCCAGCTCAACAAGCTTGAACCCATTTGATCACCATTCTTCCCGAATCATGCTTTTACGAATTGTCAAAATAACTCATTGGAAAATCATCAGGGCTTGAGATTCACTTGGCCAATTCCTTAGAGATCAGATACCGGAAAGTGAAGTCATGAGGAATCCACTCAATTCTCTTCGACATTTTTTCCTGCTGAACACTCTTCCTTAAGGAATCAGGCAAAAAATGCTCAATCATATCAATGAAACTGGCTGGACTTGAACCCAAGTGTTTTGCAAAAGAGTCTACCATCTTTGGTAGAAGGATTTTTTGTTCTTTGTTTACTTTGAAGGTGGTCTGAATGTAGTCTTCTTTTGCAGCTTCCAGTTCTTGGAAAACTGTCTTTGGCGCGTACATACGAACCTGGAAAACAATTACGCTTAAGATAATGCAAAAAACTTGCACTGGGCGCAGGTTGCAACTTAAAACTTTTATTAAAGTTGATCATATAAGCAGAAGCCAAAAGCATGAAAATGGAGCTTCTGAATTACAAGCCTTTTTCAGCTTATTTGACCTATTTTTTGCCCCACAAGAAGAAACAGTTGCGTCGAACAAGTTAGCCATCAAAGAAAAAAGAAGCTAAAATTTGGCATTATTGTGCAGTTTTTTTCCTTCTCAAAGGGTGACACTGCTCTAAGTGTCCTGTTATCCTAACTTCTTTTACGTTGAATGAAACACAAAAACAATGCTTTGCATCAAAACTGCAGTTATGATAGGCAGACAGGAAAGGGTGACACTAGATATAAGAAGGGCATGAACGTACCGCTGGATCAGAATGGCTTCCTGAACAAAGCGCAAAATATATGCGAGGTTCTGGGTGGTCTATCGCGTATGCTTTCCTTTCATCTTTAAACTTGAACTTTGCCTTTGGGAAAAACAATGATTGGAGCCACTACAACAAGAAGTAAGCTTCATTAGCCCCATCAGAAAGGTGATTCTTGACTTCAAAAATTTGGAAAGTAAAGCCAGTATTTGACAAGAAATGGCCCTTGTTTCATAGTAAACTGAAGGAGGGAAATTTTGTCCAACAAACAACTAAACAGATGTTACTCTGGAGTGGGTTATTTTTCTTTTGTAATGAAACGACAACAGAAGTTTTGATACTCATAAAAAGAATGCAAGGATCAGAATTTACTTGCAGTGGACGAGGCAATCGGCAGCCTAAGATTGAACTTTCTATCATGTCTATGCTTATGATTTGACCTCCCACATTATATGCAGCCTGAATAGTGAAGAAAACCTATGAATTTAGGAAACAAAAATTAAAATAGCAAGTTTCTTGTTGAAAGAAAATCAAAGAGTACTCACCTTGAGGAGTAATGATATCCTTCTGAGATTACTACGCGGGATACCATAAATCAAAAGTGCCTGAAAAATCAAACAACGTCTAATTTTCATTTTTCACAGTCTCTTAGCACCAATATAGCAAAAGACATAACAGAATCTCATAGATTTAGAGTTGTAGGATTATTACATGCATCACTAGTGCATTGTGCACATTAATCCAGAAAGCTAGCTTCTCCTCGTGCTTCATCTTTTTAGGATCCACTTCTACCAACCGAGAAACAAGTGATCTGCAATAAGACATAATGCTGAAAGTTCAGATCCTAAAAAAAAGAAGTATGATTGCTTGAAAGAAATTTGAATCTAAACGTTTATTTTGATTCGGCATTCAAATTCTTGCCAAACAGTTTTTCAGCTCTAAAAAGTAAGCACTTTGTTTTCAGTACTTTTAGAGCATTCAGTTTTATCAAACAGCTCATCAGGTTCCCATATTTTGTCAATCTTTTGCTTAATTTGACAGAAAAGATATGCAGAAATTTACAACAATCAGACTTACCTAAACTCTCGCAGCTGATGCTTCACACGTCTCAAACTCTGACTGTCTCTACTAATCCATCGCACCTCAATCATTGTGTTGTAAGATCCACTGAATTCCTTTGAGTACCCTTCATTGTTGAATGGATTGTCTGTCCATGAATGGAAAGATGATTTTTCTCTGGGTGGTGGGCTCCCGATACCACCTTCAAGTTGTGGAGAGGAGTCACTAGAGCATGAGGAGAGTGAGATTGGAGAGGACAGGAAACCATGATCGACCAATGGGGGATCAGCAAGTTCACTATATATTACAGAGATGCACTTAATCATTTCCTCAGAAAGCCAATTTGGATTTTCTGGACTACGATTAGGAATAGTGGTACTGAGATGTTCTTCCAGACTAGTTGCATTTGAGGTAGCATCTGGGGCGCGCTGTTTAGAAAATTTTAGGACAATAATAATCAAACTGTCATTTTTTCAAGCACGAATAGAACAGTTTTGTATTGAAAGTAAGTAATGAATCAAAATCAAGTGCTTTTTTTCTGCACACCATCAAATGATTATGAAACCGGCAAAATATAGCTGGAAAACATTTATCAAAAATGTATTTGAGTTGTATGAACAACAAAGAAAAGCCCACCAAATCTTTTGCTAAATGCTTCACCATTTCCTTAAATTTCTAACATCTTCATCTAGAAAAATGGTGTTTATGAAAATTTCCTTTTTACAAACTGAGATGAGAGTCCTTTGAAAGCTTAGTTTAAAATACAACATTTGTTAGATAATCAAGTTATCAAACTGAAGTATTGATGTGAATTCTGAAAAAGGTCCAAACGAGTAGAAGCATGATAGAAGAACCAATCTTTTAAGCGGGGTATCTGTTCTCCCTAGTGGCAATACACTTAAACATACTACTATTTAGATCGTTGTATCGGGTAAACTTTACCTCCAGCATTGACAAAGGTAAGGAATGGTAGGAGTGTATAGCCTCTGAAAGAATTCCCATTGGCGGGTAAGTTCTAAAAGAACGAACTGAATGCTGAGATAGTGAGGAGTGGCTCCGTTGAATACTAGAGTTTTCAAGTATCATTGATCCTGAAAGGTCACCGGATTCCTTTCGTGTAATATGGTGTCCAGGATGATCTGGAAACCTCGATTTGTTCATTGCTGAATTGGAATATGAATTTTCATCGAATGTAGACAAAATGGAGGCTCTTTCATCGAATGTTTTGCGATACATGGAAAGGAGATACTTCTCCAAATAGACGACTTCCAACTCTAAAATAGCTATCTCCTTGATCAGATCCTCAGCAGGCTGAGATGAAACAGAAGTATAAAACATGAAGTGTTGATTCGCATATAAAAGTAGGTAAAACAAGAAAGCACAAATGTAATAAGCTGAAAAATGGAGTAAAATTACTCTGTGAAATTTATCCAACTGTCATCTGTGAATATCTCTATTTTTCTCTGGACAATAGAGCTCATTGTAAACGAGCGATGATTTTCCATCAATTTCTACCACAAAACTTGCAGACTTCATTGATAAACTATTACTGGAAAGGAATATTATAGAAAGGATGCATCTCCAACCAAAGACAGAAATACAAATCATATAACAATCGCATATGCATTGCATAAAAAATGGATGATAGTAGTAACTAGTAAAGAAGAAAATGAAGCAAACCTTGGTGACTGAGTTTCCATTTGTAGGATCATAGGAAAGAGGCCTATTAGTCAATGCCTTTTCTAGTGCAGACCGCACCACGAATTGGTCCTCTAGTTGCTTCTGAAGATGTCGAATCTGTGAAGAGAGCGAAAGATAAAACAATCCGATATTAAGATACTGGATAGGTAAAAACAAGATAAGTTTAATCACGGATGCTACGAGTTCATGAATTTGATTTGACGAATGACAGCTTATGCCAATTACCAAAATGCATTTTGACGGTTCTACCAATATGCACCTATCGTGGGTTATTGGCAAACTTGCACAATCCATGGGAATGACCAGTGTAACCGACAAGATAGTGAAAGGGGTTCCGGCGTGGAAGCCTGCCTTTGACTGGATCAGAGAGGGGATTAGTCAAGGTGCACGTAAGCTAGCCCAGACACCCCTCACCGAAAAAAAAGAAGATAGTGAAAGGAGTTCTCTCTAAAGAATTGGTACTACCATTTATTCCACAAATTCTAGGAGAAAACCCAGAAAGCACCACTCAGACCCAACACTTATACTTTTGTTTACCTCTTGCTCCAAAGAATTTTGAACCTCATTACTAAGGGATTGCCTCTTGTCGGATTTAACACAACTCTCCAAGTCTCCCATATCCTGTTATGAAAACACCTAAAAGATCAAGAACTTGGAATTTGCTTTTAATTCATCAGAAAATTGATTAATTAGCCAAAAAAAAGGTTATACCATATTAGATAACTAATAAATGACAAACAAAAGAGGTTAGATTTTACGTCAATGACCGAAAGATTCAGCCATGACTGGCATGGTAAACAAGTTTTTACCAGAATTCAGAAAATTATGTTTTTACTTTGACAAGGGAAATTTTGCAAATGAGAATAAAATTTTGAATAGAGTTCAGAAGAATATCCAAAGCTATACTATAAGAGAAACAGAAAAATTTGCTTACCCACTTAGAAGAATGATATGAAGCCTTGAGAATGTTACTCAATTTATCTTGTTGAACCCTATTCATGGCGGAATCTCTGTCAACATGGATAAAGGGGAATAAAGGACCAAAAAAAAGCAGTAAACATAATGGAAGTTGTAACTGCGTTTATTTGGTTAACTATGCTTACTTCCAGTCAAATATTCTTGCCCCAAACTGTGGCCTTTCTTAATTCAACAAGGCATACACTCAAGCAAAAATTCAATTTTATTTACCAACTTGATCACCTGTCTCATCTCAATCAAAATAAAGGGGAAGAAAGGGGAAAAAAAGAAAAAGGATTGCTTAATATTCAAAGTTGCGTGAGGCATATTAGCTAACAAGTGGTGGACTTGCCAAGAGGTTTCTAGCCCAACGGCATCGGGAGTGCACTTAACGGAGAAAGGAAGTGATAAGTTCGACTTCTCTTCCAAGGTGCTAATCTAACTATTTTGACAATGCTCCAATGAAAAAGACAAGTGGTGGACTTTGCCAAACACAGAGAGAGAGAGAGAGAGAGAGAGAATTTACCTAATAGTAGAATGTTTGTGTTTTATAGTTGCATTTTTCATGAACTCAACAACTTAAAATGTGTGATATACAAATAAAAACACTTCAGAGATGAATATTGCAACTACCCTTCATGCACAACAGCACAAGAACACTGCAGTCTGAAAATTCAGACTCCACTTTTTTTTTTCAGAATTCTACTGAGACAGCATTAAATGCAGCAAGTATTCTTTCCAACAGAAATTGACAAATGGCCAAACGGGAACAAGAGAAGAATTCAAGAAAGATCCAAGAAAGCATTAAATGTTAGCAGCAGAAAAAAAAACTCTGATAAAAACAAGACAGAAAACACACAGAGACAGAGAGACTACTCACACTCACATGGGGAAAGCTGAATCTCTAGTACTGTTTTTCAAATGACCAAATGGATTTTTAAAATCAAAATATATTTTTGGCATAAAAGACATATTTAGCGGGGCTTAAGGGCAGCCCCAACAAGGCTCCCTAAAGAGGAATTTTAGCCATAATAGAGAGGAAAGTGTCAAATCAATCCCCTAATAGCCTCAATAAAAAGCTCCATATTCTACTTGGATGAACAATGCCTCCCTAAATCCCTCCTCATTTAGGGAGTTACTGTTCACTACATTTTTTTTCCTCTCTCTGTCTCTCTCTTTTTAATAATAGAGAGGATTGTTGGAGTTTTGAAAGAGATGTGAGTAGGTAAAGTAAAAAATATGCACTGTTTACTACTATTTTTAGCTCAAAATTTACTGAGACTATTGGGGATGCTCTAAGAGAGTGGGTATGTTTTTGACTGGTCACTTGTCTTAGAAAGCAATACCACCTTTGTGGCTTTTGGAATGGTGAGAGCTTTTGTTGCATTAAAAGAAGCAAATAAGCTGGGGTTACTTTTCGATGCAAGAAAGTCACAGTGTGAACTTTGGGATGTTTTTTAGGATCAAATTGAAAAAAGAAAAAACTTTGGGATTTTCTATGATACACCGTGGTGGTTTTGGGGCATCCGTGCCTCACCAAGTATAGAGCCCGAGATTGTAATCTGATAAAAATAATTCATAGAAAGTGCAGTCCATTAACAAAAAAACGAGATGATTTTGTGATTTTACGTACTACTATTTACACTGGCCATGCTTACAATTCACAGTTGTTTACATACTAACATGGAAGTTAGGTAGAAGGTGAAGTTTCCGCAATTCAAAATAAAAAAAAGTTAGAAGGTCACCCATGATCTTTTTGTTATCGGGGATAGTGCCGGGTGCCAGTAGAATGAATTATATAGGTTCGTCCCTGGATAGTGAAATTCCTGATTCCGTCTCTGTTTGCTTTTATGTTGCTTTTGGGAATTTCCTAACGCATAGTACCTCTTAAACTATAAGTCACTTGTAGTGGATAACCTAAAAATTGCAATGAGAAGATAAATCTAGTTTAAGATTTTAACTTGTGAATAACAGAATATTAGAACCATTATTTGAAAAAAATAATTATTATTATCTCAAATTTCTTAATATATTATTAGAAAAACTATTTGAACTTTAAATGGAATTATAACTAGATGATGTGGTAGTCAGCGCCTCAACGGTGATGTTGGTTGATAGTGATCAGTGAAGATCGATATAATTGACGAAAATAGACGGTATATTAATTTAAGTTGTTTAACCAGTTGATTGAATCATTTGTATTAACTAACATGACATAATTCACAGAGAGAAAATGAATGGTAATGGTTGTTGCCAGTGATTAGTTAGGGGTGTGCCATTAACTTAGTTTTTTTAGCTTTTTGTTTTTTTATGTGAGAGCTCGTAATACACATTGACTTTTTATGATTTTTTATGTGATGTATTGAGAGGGATGACATGTCTCAAAAAACGTAATAAACTGGCTTTCGGCTTTTGGAGTTAGTGGAACGGGCCCTTAGATGTGAATTGATGGCTAAGAGTAAACCACTAAACTATTGGTCCACATAACCAAGGATCCGCGCGCATCCTCTTCATTCCATATATTATGGATTTGACTAGGGGTGGGCATGCCTGACACGAAAAATAAAATAAATCTATGTAGTTGAGCTAAAAATAAATATTTTTATGAGTAATTTTATACATTAGACATTAGTTTGATGAACTGTTAAGTAAAAAAAAAAAAATTTAACAAAAAGTAGAACTTTTTGACGTGATAAGACAACACGAACTCGACACGACCCGAAACATGACACGAAAATCTGATAAGTTGAAAAATGTTATAGGAATTTATAAATTAGATTTTGATACATAACACGAAAATGACACGAAATAACCCGACACCCACCCCTAGATTTGACATCTCACTTGTTTTACAATTGGCCGTATATCATAATCTTGATTGCCTTAGTTTACATATAACTACGTCATTTTAATTACTTGATTAAATTTTTGGTAATTAGTACTTTTAGACTTCAACAAAAAAAAAGATGAGCGATAATATCAGTATTAATCTGAGATAGTATTTTAGTAGTACAAGCACAAAATAATTATAGTAATTCAAAAATTGTAATAGCAATTTTACTGGTGCAATCTTTCTCTAGGATAAGATTTTATTGGTTTGGTCTTAATACTGCAACCTGAGAATGACCGGTTAGAATGTCAATGGTTCTAAATTGTTATCCTAAAACTATCCTCACCCGTGTTATTTCATTAAAATAAAATCTTGCTGTCTTGTAATAATTCCTTTTTTTTAAGACTTAGCCAGTGTCTTAGTCCCTACAATTATGGGTAATTTTTAATTTGGTCCTTAAATTTATAAACGTATCAATTTCATCCTTATAGTTTAGTATTAATTCAATTTGATCGTTATATTTTAAATGTTTCAATTTCATTCTTACGATTTCTGGTTTGTTTCAATCTATTTTTTTCTCTAATTACAACGCTCTTCTTCAAGTTTATATAATTATATATTATACCTTTAATGTTTATAATTAAGTATTACTTTCCTAAGTTAGGTTTTAAACAATTTAAAGGTTTTTTTGTTAGGTTGGAGGGGTTCATTCTAATCAGTAGATGCTAAGTGTTTAATACTTATGCCTCTGGTTTCTTTTTTTCAATGCCTCTGACTCGATTAAATCTTACTAATACTTCTTATAGATATTAGGTGTATCTTCTACCATGCATCTTCTACTATTATTACTTGAATGTAGTCAGCATTGGCGCGCACTTGGCTAGCATAGTAGCCCTACTATTGCAAATGTATTTATCTCTTAACGATTTACGAGAATAAGTCACACTTAAAATAACTATGATAACTATTGCAAATATATCAAAAGAAATTAGTTTTATTAAGTAGAATTTTAAGAATATCTGCTTGTTCAGATCAGAATCCCACTCCAACCAATTAAACCAAGTTTGAAGTTCCTAAAAACCTAACTTAGGGAAATATATATAACCTTATAGACTTAAGAGCCAGAATATATATATAATTTTATGAACTTGAAAGAACAGTCTTGTAATTAGAGAAAAAAAACCCAATTGAAACAAAGCAGAAAACTTGAGGATAAAATTGAACATTTAAAATAAAAAAAACCAAATTGATACCTACATAAACTATAAGATAATATTGAAACGTACCCATCACTATAGGGACTAAATTACTAAATATTCAATTACAATTACCGTATGCTTGTACTTCAGTCTAAAAGTAACTTATAAAATTTAATGAAGTAATTAAAATGACGTAGTTTTATCTAATTTAATTAAGTCTAAAAGATGATCTATTACGTCCAATAAAAAGTAGGTTAGATGTCAACCTCACATAAAATGGAATTAAGATCTCCATTCGACCCGTGGAATAGAGAGGATGCAGATCTCATAATTAAATTGTCCAATTCGAGTAGTAGTTTAAACATGCAAGTGCTCAAACCAGTTGATTCGATCCATATTTCATAGTAGTTGATCGGGTGTTGAATCGACTAATGTGACTTAATTACCTTTATATACTCTTAGATTATAATAGGGTGGCATATGAGATGAATTCAATCCATTTGATGTCAACGAATTCGTAACACTCAAATTATGTTGTATGTCACTATTTGCAAAATTTTGTGACTTTACTTACTTTTCTTGTGACTTGACCTACTAATCTCACTATGTTGCACAATAAGTTTTGACTATATATTAAGTGGTAAATTTCTTCAAGATATGTATGTCACTCCGGTGTTGAGAAAAGTTCCGGTTGGGTTTTTCTTGGAAAGCTAGGGTTCGTCTTCCAACTCACTTGAAGCTCAAATCTCTTTGAGGTAGGGAAATTTCTATCTTTACTAAGCATTCTCAAGTGCTTGTGTGTGGATTGAACTCCAATTTAATCAACCCCTTTGATTTTGCTTGAAAACCCATTTCTAGTCATTTTGGTTGGGGTTTGTGTTTGATATTGCTCTTGAATGAAATTCTTCATGAACTTGTTGTTAAATAGTCCTAATGTTGCCCTTTGTGTTGGAAATTTACTTGGGTTGTGTTGTTTTGAACTACCACGAAAGCACCAAGAAAAGCTGTCAAAAATCTGCTCGTAAGGAGCTTGTATCGATACAAGATCGGCTGTTCAGAATCCGGGCTTGGTGTATCGATACAAATTTCATGTGTATCGATACAACCCAGGTGTATCGATACAACTCCATTTGTATCGATACAAATGGCTATTTTGGCAAAAAATCATGTTTTGTGATTCCTTTTGATTTCTTCGGGCATTGGCTTGGTATAACCATCCTCCAAACCTCGTTTCTTGTTCCAATACTTGTTCCAGACCTATTCACATATATGATTAGAGATTTGTTGGGTTTCTATGATTGATTAACTTTTGTTTTACGCGAGGTGTGTCTATGTGATCGAATTTGATGAGATTGTGGTTTAGACTAACATCGCGGGGTACGGGTGACACGATGACGCGAATACTCGGTTAATGTACATAAAGATATTGAAAGTGAGAACATGAAATTGTTGATACTAGGGCCGTCTTTGGGACGTGTCGCTAGGTTTGATACTCAGTCTGTCATATAGACGTTCGCGAGGGTTATGCCTTGGCCAAGGGGAAGATGATACTCGGGCCGTCCTATGGGCGTGTCGCGAGGGATACGGGGCCTATATGGTATCCCAGAATTGATACTCGGGCCGTCCTATGGACATGTCGCGAGGAATTTCTTAAAGAATTGATTAAACGAAAGTGTGACACAAGGATACGACGAATTATACACGAACGAATGGTTGGGTATACGTTGGGCACGTGATGAATATTTTTGATAAAAAGTCCTGAAAATTGTGATCCCGTGAGCTTGATTTAATTTGTCTACCTCACTTGAAACTTTGAGCATTAATGTATAAATTAAACATTTTTATCTTACATCCTTGTACTTCATTATGTTTAGTTTTGGTAGACTCTTTCCTACTAGGCTAGTGAGCTCACCCTAATCATTTCAGGTACACAGCACGGAGTATGACTTGGAATGCGTGATGTGTGTGCATGCATCTATTTCAAAAGCTAGCAAGGAAGAGCTATGACACTCACTTTTCGCACTTAGGTTTTGAAATGAAATGGTTTTGTGACTCTAAATGATTCACTTCTTTTGACTCGGTTTTGTAATAACATTCAAACCTATGTATGTATTTTATGGGCACGGGGACCCGGTTGACTTATCGTGTAACTATTTTGACTTGGAAGAACTTTTTGAACTTTAACCGTGAGCTTTTGACTATCCACGTGGACTTATCTTACATATTTCATGTTTCGAAATTTGAGAGCATGACAGTTAATGCCACGACCATTTATCCCCCTTTGACACATATACCCTCATCAACCAAACCGCACACCCCCTCATCCCCTCTCTCTACCCCTCTCCCTATCCCTTTCTCTCGTGTATTGCAATTGCGGCACTCCAACATCTACGATACAACGAATCGAAAGATCAATGTTGTCGCCACCTCTCGTCTCCGGTCTTTCCAATTGAACAACATTTCTAAGTCCTCAGACATGCTCCATTGCCACTGCTCGTCGCTGCGTGGCCCGCCTCATCAATCAATCGCCACCAGTGGGTTGGCCTATGATGTGGTTTGTAATTTTGCTAGAAATTGGTCTTTGAATTGAGTAGTACTAGGTGATTGAAGGTTCCAAAGGGATAGATTGGATGGCTGTGACAATATTCCGTAGATTGTTGACGTGTTTGGGGGCAACTCACTCGGTACCAGAATGGCTATTCATCTTAAAGTATTTTTCGTCTTCAAGGCATCCTCGTCATTGACCCCCTAATCTGACTCGTCGCCGCCGGCGATGGTGGAGTATTGATGAGGTCCATGAGGGGACAGAAAAACAAGCCAATGGACGGGGATACTGCCTCAGAGGATGAAGAAAGAGGAGTGAAGTTGCAAGGAGAGAGAACATCACAAGAGTATTCAAACTGATAACTGAGGGTAAATGTGTCAAGATGGACAACTAGTCGTGGCACTAATAAAAGTGATCGTGGCATTATCAGTGCCCTTATAAAAAAATAATAATAATTTATGGAGTGGACCACTGATATACTCGTATCTTTTATATACAAAGGTATACATCTAGAATACGTACTCGATATAATTTATACTCTTTTCCTTATTTGACATAAAATGAGACTTGATTTGAGTCGTGGATGTACGTAATTGTAAAACTGGAGAACCACATAAAAATCTCCATGCCGCTTCTTGTTGTTGTCGATTGAGTTATTGTTTTTGCGATTCTGCCATCATGCCATGCGTGTGCATTAATGGGTCAAATCCGCGACAATATGGTGGGATGCACTTACAAAAAGAGAATGAAAACACAGGAAAGCCCCTCAAAAGGGCTGAAAGGTAAAGGGTCAAAGGATAAGAAAAATGGTTTCATTGCAACCAAATCACTTGTTTTGGTGGGCACTAATCTTTGTTTTTTCTTTTTCCAAAGGCCAATGGTGTTTAGCCCAACTTACACGTAACTCGATTAATCTCCTCCCTGATCTAATTAAAGACCTGTCCATGGCGGGACAAGGGAATTCACAAGAAATTATTACTTTCTTGCGACATGACCCTAAAAATCAAACCCTAATGAATTGTGTGATGACCAAATCCACCAATCAATCGGACTAACCCTTGCGGCTGGTGGGCACTAGTCACTACTTCTCAACTCTGACAAAAATTTGGGTATAGCAAGACATGGTCGAGTGTTATTGTTGTGTTCCAACTCACAACTCCAAACAGCTAAGAAAAGCTCGTTGCCTTTTTCCTTGATCCACCCAAAAAATAAAGGAGAAAGAAATATGGCGAGCTTTCCAACACCACATACAAAGATTCAAATCTTTTTTGGTGCTGAGAATTGGAAAAATGACAGAATTTTAAGTGGACTCTCTCCTGTGAATCCAATTATGTTTGCACAAATTTTTTGTTAATTAATTCGTTATAGTCCTCAGTGACTAAATGATCCAATAGTATATAGCCAGGAAAGAACCTTAAGATATCTATTATAGCTAAATTCAAAGATGCCTCAAGATTATAAATTATTGTAAAGACATATTTGAGAACAATATAATTCCTAACTGGATTAATAGAAGAAAGAAATAAGGTTAGCTCTTAGTGCGTGTTTGCGAAAAATATATAGTAGGAGCAGATTTTTAGAT
Organism: Gaultheria prostrata; assembly: GCA_036023075.1. Lineage (NCBI taxonomy): Eukaryota > Viridiplantae > Streptophyta > Magnoliopsida > Ericales > Ericaceae > Gaultheria > Gaultheria prostrata. The sequence continues at coordinate 19,453 of JAXBDA010005421.1, forward strand.
TTTAACTTTTAAAAAGCTGTTGCGAGTATTTGTCAATAGATTCTGAAATCAAATTCTGGAGAAAATTGATTTGGGTTGGATTTCGGAACAAATATAAAAGTATTCTAAAAGCTGATTGTCAGTTTTTTGCGGTAAACAATAGTAGTTTTCATTAAAGGTTAATTATAACTAAAAGTTATAGTCAACATGCTTCTTTGCTTCTATTAAAATTCCAAATTCATAAATTGCAGAAAGCCAGAAGCTATAATCTTAAATTTGTATCAACAAACATCGCAAACAAGCTCTTAGTATATATTAAATCAACTCACGGCTTATAAACTTCAGCACTTCCAAATGTTGTGATGCATAAGTTTCTCTCTAGAACTCGAGCCTTATCACGCGCAATGCTTCAGGTAATTTCGAGAAAAAAAAAAAGATTTACCCATGGCAATTAACAAGAATAAAAGTTATTGTGTATTATTGATGCTCGATCATGATCAAAATGAAAGAATGAAGATGATGCACACAAAAACTGAATCAGGTCTCTAACCACGTCCTTTGATGCCTTCCAGCTTTGATACTGGGGCATGAGTGTCTATTATCATTTAAAAAGGCGAATAATGTAATAGAGATATTCCTCTATATTTTTACAAGCTCATCCTCTAAATATAGAGGATCAAAGTTCAATACTAGCAAATAGAGTAGGGTTGGAGTGGTTCGGTAGTCTCAAATAGAGATTAATAGTGTGGGTGCTCTAATGTCCCTTTAGTTAGTCGATTTTTGGACATATAGGAGGCCACTATTTTAGTAATAAAATTTTGTAAGAACAGCTAATTTGTGCATATAGAAAGGTTAGGCCAATCTTCAGTCCTCTCCCGCCGTACCTTGGTGCCCTACTAGTAAATGATGAGATAAGTCTCCAAAATCCAGATAATCGATCTGTTGGATCAAAAACTAAGTTAGAGCATCCACAACCATGAATGCCATTTTTACATTGTCATTCTCATTTTCAGGCAATGAATAGTGTCATTTTACCAAAAAAAAAAAAGACAAGGTGCAACACCCATGTATATCATTTTGCCACTGTCATTCTGGTTAATCTCTCTCTCTCTTTGCCAATAAATTTTGCAATTTATGAAAAATGAATTGCATTTGCTAAATTTGCGAGAATTTTAGCATTGTGGGTGTGACATCCAATTCGCTACTTTCTTTTACCATTTTTTAGAAATGGCGATGATTTTTCAGAAAAAACCAAACCGGTAGGGATGCAAAAAACTTAATTACTAGTACTCCAACTACTTTCAGATTATACCAATTTTTTTTTTTTGTCATTCGTTAATCCTAATCTATTCTATCATAGATGACCTGGGGAGGAGGATGAGTGCTTACAGGAATCTAACCATGTCCATATGCATGTGAGTATAAGGTTGACACCAACTGCACTTCACTCCACCTGCTCAGATTATATAAACTTTACTTAGCTATATTTGGAGAATCAAATATTGTACGTACATACAACTTTGTTTTCAGTTCCCAATTAACGTACGTAAAATTGACTTCTTCAAGCTTTTTGTTTAACGAGCAAGTCAAGTGTATCAATTTTCTAAGATGACTGACAAACATGCTTAAAAACCCATTAAACACCTCGAACTGTATGTTTAATCGGATACTTACAGATTTCCAACTAACTCCAATGCCATTAGATTTAGTGCAACAGATTAATATTCTTATCTACTAATTAACGAAGATTATAAAAAGATTCTTGCTGTAATCGATATGATATTAGATAATTATATCCAATCTTTTTTTGTTGATGGACATGGATTTTCAGATCAACTTACACGCATTTTGACCAATCACCTCTTTCGGTTTGGTCAAAGACAAGTCATTCACGTAAAGGCTAGGTGATTTACAAGAAATTATAAATTTCTTGACGCCTAAAAACAAGAATTCAACTCTCGTCTATTGTGTGAAGAGTAAACCCACAAACCAACCAGACTAACCGTTGGGATAACTATAATTATGTCCTATCACAAGAGCTTATTTAACTATAAAAAATCATTGGAAAGTCAAACAATTACTTAAATTTCATGTTTAGTCGTGGCTTACAAGGATTCAAACATTAAAAAGATGGTTTTTCATAGGAATGTGAGATGGGTCGGTATCAAAACGAATGTCACGTGGGGCTATACTTTGACTTTAGTGGCATTCTGCAATGACTTTTTTTTGGCACGTATAGAAGCACTGAAGCTGTGAAGCAACATAGCTAGCTTTTTTTTTTTTTTTTAGCTATTCCAAATGCACTTTTAAAATACTTTGGGTATCTTGTTAAATTAATGACGGTCTTGAAAAGCAATCTTGTGTTTATTTGCGATGGCCCAGTTACTGCACAAGAAAAGCATTCATTTTATTGGCCCAACACATGAATTAATAGTATGCTGCGCGCACCGATCGAATTTCATATTACCAAAGGCTTTTCTGAGACCTTTGGTTGCCGAGGGACTTCAGTGCGACAACCCTCAAGGTTGCCTATTTCAAATGCATGATAAAGTCGCGCTGATGATATCCGCTCATTATCAACACCATACTCCTAATTTTCCGCGATTGTCCAAATTTAGATCCTTTGAATGTTGCATGCTCACATTGTTGTTACAATAATGCTAGACACTTGGTTTCTGGTTAGATTTTTGTGATAAGCAATGTTACGAGCGAAATTACCTTTCCATAGCTTTTCATTATCAACGGGACTCTCGCCTTGTCATTAATTCCCAAGGCATATCTAACATCGGTGACCGGACCATATTTGTGGTTTAGTATTTGTGTGCAATACGTGATAAGTATTTGTGATCTTCTTGTTATATATGGTTGCATGTGGTTTAATTTCATTATTTTAATTTTGATGGCATTCCTAAAACAAATTTGCATGCAGGGTCGGCTCATAAGTTTTGGAGGCCGGAAGCGAATCCATTAAACGATGCCTCCCTATATGTTTCATACAAAAGTTGATCGACAAAGAGTTTCATACAAAAAACACCATTATAAAACTTTACCATTACAAAAGTATACATACGGTTATCCCAAAAAAATACAACCATTATATCTCGGAATCCATCACTTAGAAAATTATTTTTCGTGTACTTTTTGCCACAAACGTACTAATTAAGTTTTCATACTCAAGTTTCTTAGCCAAATCCTTCTCGATAGACAATATAGCCACCATTTAATTTTTCTTGAGGAGGCTTAGAGTAAAAATATTTGGGTTTAATATATAGATATGTATGTATATATATATATATAGGGGTACTGAAAATTTAGAAACCCTCAATTTTAGCATTTTTTAGAGGCCCGAAGCCTGTGCTTCCCCCGCCTCCCCCATTAGCCGGCCCTGTTTGCATGGCTATATTTACCTCTTAAATTATTCAATTTTAAGCTTTAGTATTATTTTGACAAACTAAAGTCAAATCACTATCAACAGAGTGAATCTTTTTGCATCGAATAGTACACATTGGTGCAGCAATTTCTGATCACTGCTTCAGAGCAGATCGATAGCTTGTCTTACACAAAAGCACGTGTACATATGGAGAGAGATAGCAAATTAGTCAAAGCCAACGATAAAGAATTAATGGGTGAAAAATGCATGCATCTTTTCTTTTTCTTTTTCTTTTTGGGATCCCAAAAAGGAGAAGAAAGCCATGGTATACACATGAGGTTTACCATAGAATATTACGTTTTTTTTTTATTGTATGTGGTGCATAATTTTGGCTTATGTTACACAAGTGTTTTTTTTGGTTAGTTACGCATGTTTAATTTTTGAGCCTATTACAAATGTTTTTAGTCTTTTTTTCGATAACTGGATGTTCGGGCCAACTTACACGCACCTCAACTAATTTCGGGATCCTGAAGGTAAACCACTTGGCATAACCTGCAAATGTTTTTAGTCTCTTACGCCTATTTTTTGACTCATTCGCTAGATATTTTTATTGTATCAGTTACATCTTTTTTTTTTTTGTTAAAGTTACGAATAGGGATGTACGCCGCTCGTATGGTACACCTCAAAATAGTTGCACAATTTTTGGGTGTGGGTTACTAATTTTTTTTTATAACCATACCAATATTTTTGGAGATGTGTACCGTTGGATTCTCCAAGTGAAAATGTATGCATTTTTTTTTTTTTTGGTGATCGGACAAATACATGCATCTTCAATATATTCTGGTAATGAAAAGAGACGAAAGATGAAAGTACTTACTGTTCATGAAGTACTTACTCCTTCCCCCTCTCAAAATCAAACATAGATGAAACTGGTAAAAAAAAAAAAAATTAGAAACCAAAATTTTTCTGTATATGGTAGATCAAAATAGTTTTGGTGTATAATAAAGTAAGTATTTCAAATGCTGTGATAAGTATTGGTATATCAGTTCATTTCCGTTGTACCAAAAAAAAAAGTACTACTCCCTCCATCCTTTTTATAGTGTAGACATTTTCATTTTTGGTTGTCCCTTAATAAGTATGTGTTTTGAAAAGTTAGTGGGTACATTTCCTATTTTGCCTTTAAAAGTAGATTCCTTTTTGAAAAGTTAGTGAGTATTATTATATTGATAATGGTAAGTAGTAAAAAGTAAATGTAAAAGTTGTAAAAGTTGATATGAGAGAAAATAAGTTGGAATTACGAGGTAACACACTTAAAAAGAGACGGAGGAAATATATATTAATGCTAAGTATTCCATATGATGAAAACTGGACACCAAAAAAGAATTAGTTTCGCATAAAACAAGGTTGTTTTGCTTTGTTGCCTCACCATCTGAAATACTTAGGCCCCGTTCCGCTAAAAATAAACTGTATTTGTTTCACCTCAAAAAACCATTCTATTCCACTAACAAAAAACTCCCCAAAAAAATTGGTTTTGTTTTAACTCTAAAACCACCCTGTTCCACTAAAACTGGTTTTTTGATTTATTCATTGTCTTTATTCAAATTTTTTTCGCAAATGTTAGTTTTGCATCAATTTTTTGTGGTTTATTGGTTCCTCTCGACGAGACGAATCTAAAGAGTATAAAATCATAGTCAAAACTAATTTTT
>JAXBDA010005422.1:0-24507 GCA_036023075.1 Gaultheria prostrata
TTACAAGTTTAGCATGCATTTTATTTCCTTCAAATTTCTAAGTAAGGTTAGTTTAATCATGATTAGTGAGTAGTTCACGTAGGCTCGGTCATGGGGTGATTAACACCCCGTGACTCCGGTTGATTCGTTCTCCTTGCCATGTTGTATACATCGTTTGTTTAGCAAAGAGTTAGGATTAATTTTATGTACCAAAGACCTGGTTTGTTAACCTCTTTGATCTCATGTGGGCAAGAGCTACGCTCCTTGCCACGTGTGATGCTTAGGGCAATGTCAACCCGGCCATTTGCCAAAAGAACCAAAAATTTATAGTCTTTGCTAAGCACCACTTCTAGTTCAAATGAGTTTCAGTATCAAATCTTTCGTTCGGAGCAAGTCTAACGACACCTCCGAGCCGGTTATCGTAGAGGAGAATGAATCGACCCGAGTCATGGGCGTTGAAATCCCCTAGAATTAGCCTTAGGTTAATTTAGTCTTTAAATCAATTTCAAGTCATTCTCGAAGTCGAGAGAATTCCAATCCAAACCTCAAGTCAAAGTTTGCCACTTTAAGGCTAAAACCATCTCGCACAAGACAATATTCACGCTCGGATTCCTTCAGTCTATGTGGATTCGATCTAGTCTTACCAGTAAATTGCTCACTCCGACACTAGCCCTACGCTTTGGGCACGCTTATAAAAAATAAAGTTGGAGCCAAAGCATTTTTGGCGCCGTTGCCGTTGTCGGGAATTCACCGCCTTAGAGTTAATTAACCACCTCACTACAGTGTTTGAGGTTTTGATCGGCATCTGCCTTCCAGGATATAGCTGCTTCAAATGATCAATTAGTAACACCTACGGGATCACTTTGTCAAACGAACTTGTGTATGTACTCTGTCGAACAGAAGAAACAAAGGAAGCTCTCTGTACGAACGATGGATTTTTCAGTGTACAGAAACAAGAAGCAAGGACCCCTAGTAGTAGGGAGGAGCCTCTCCATTCAATAGGACAATTAACCATGCAATTGAATTGCCATTCAAATTTGCAAACTGAATTCAATGAGTATAACTAAGAAATCAAAACTGATTTCCTACTCTTTTGTGGGTGCCAATCAAGCGGATAAAAAAACTCTTAACATATGAGTGTCTATTGCCGCTAAGGGCCCATCTCACGCAGTGTAGGTTCCACTTTAATTTCAAGGGTCAACACCCATAAATATTTAATGGAAAAATTCTAATTTTCCAACAACTCCTTCCATGTACTTCTCTCTCCTCCAACTTGATGTACTCTTTGTCAAGTTTATTACATCCCTCCGTCTCATACTGTTGGGTCTCTTTACCTTTTTGAACTTCTCAAATAATTATTTATATCTCATAATCTATGATATTTGTTGTCATTACAATAATTATGAGATTTATCAAACAAGATCCATATTCAATATAAAAAAACTTAATAAATTTAAAATTGTAGACAATTCTTTGAGACGTCCAAAAAAAAAAAGGCCCAATAATATGGGACAGGGAAGTAATAAAGTTTTTGCCGATAAAAAACTGTGAGAATCAAGCTGGCTAGCAGATGGATGAAACCCTAGACTTGGCTGAAACATGTTTTTTTTTTTTTATTGGCTGAAACATGTTGACCGAACAATTCCATAAAGTCGTGTTTCTTTTGATAACTACTGGAGTCAACAATTCCATAAAGTCGTGTTTTGTTTTCCATAGAGATAGAGACAGTCTCTTCGAATTTTCAATGAAAACCTCAGTAAACGTCAAAAGTGGCCCCCACTTACCATTTTTTTCTTAATTCACTCGGCTCCTCTCTCTTTCGCCGTCTTTGCCTAAAGGCCCTAAACCTAAAACACCCCACTGTTCCCTTCTCTTTATATACAAACCCAAATGTGCTAACAAATTAACTTTAATTTAAAGCTAGCCAAAAGGAAAAAAAAAAAACAGAAGGCCAGAGAGCGAGGGAGAGAGAGAGAAAGTTGCTTATTGTTCCTTATTTATTTTTCTCTCGATGTATCCGTTATCGAGTTATCAATATATTATCTTTTTGCCGATAGAAAAGTAGAGACGAGAGAGAATGGATGATCTGATGCCGACGGGTTATAGATTCTACCCGACGGAAGAAGAGTTAGTTTCGTTCTACTTGAAAGAGAAAATAGGAAGAGGAGGAAGGAGAGAAGAGGTGATCAACCGTGTTATACCGGTGCTTAACATATACGAGTTCAACCCATGGGATCTCCCACGTTTGTCTTCTACTTCTCTCTCGCCGTTTACAACAAATTTGCTTCATTTTTTTTCCCTTACTACTTTCTCCGTCTCATAATGATAAAACTGTAGTAATTTCTAGATCGCAAAATAAAGTATTTATTGGTTAGAGTCACACACCATGATTTTGAATAAGTATTTGAGAAGTTGAGATATGTATACAAATTGTTGCAAAAAAAACTTGAAAAGTTACCTATGGAACGAAGTGATTTTTTTTTTATTTTTTATCTAAGAAATAGTGAGACTTATCAGTAATGAAATCAAGAGCTCGAGTCCTTCTTAATCTCTTTTTTTTTTTTTTTCATTTTCCAGTATTGAATTAATCAAGAGCTCGAGTCCTAATAAAACCTAAAACAGTCATTTAATTACTCTTAATGGTTTTAACTTTTAAGATCTCTAGCTTTCATTTTCGTTTCTTTCATTTCTCTAAATTACACACAAGAACAAGTCCAAGAAATTGACAATAAAGTCAAGTCAAGTCTATATAAAGTGCTTATATAGAATGTAGCTCATGAAAAAATTGGCTAAATTATTCGTTTTGGGACCAGAATTCGCAGGAGAACCGTGTCGAAAAGATCCGGAACAGTGGTTTTTCTTTGTTCCTAGACAAGAGAAAGAAGTCCGCGGTGGGAGACCTAACCGGCTCACAACTACGGGGTTTTGGAAAGCTACGGGCTCTCCCGGTTACGTCTATTCTTCCGATAACCAAATAATTGGTTGGAAGAAAACTATGGTATTTTACAAGGGGAGAGCTCCAACTGGAAAAAAAACTGAATGGAAGATGAATGAGTATACGGCTAGTGATGGAGAATTTCCACAGGTTTGTGACTTAAATAGCATGAAGCTAGTGCATAAAGCTTGTATTTGAACCTCGTAGAGGCCTTTTACAAACAAAAATAGTTTTGGTATTATCATTTACCGAAAGTACCAAAAAAAGGTAAACGTTTGCAATCTTCATCGAAGCAAATTATAGGTTGTCAAAAGCTAGCTAACATTTGTCATTTTACACTTGTGCAATATGATATGCAGCTAAGGGAAGAGTTCAGCTTGTGCAGAGTGTACCTAAGATCAAAATGCCTACGTACATTCGATAGGCGGCCATTATCATCAGCTACGACAAGCGCTGCAACGGTTAACCAAGCTCGTGATCATCACCGCGGTGACCAAGATCCGCCTGATCATCATCAGAGTGTTCATCAAATGACGGGGAGAATAAACACCACTACCTCACCAGATCACAGCTCCTCAGGGGACCATGCAAACCCTAATTCTCAAACTTTGGCAAGTGATTATTATAATCCTTATTTTGACATGGGTGTCGACAGTAACGAGGATGTGTGGGACATTTGGGAACAATTTAATTTGTTTTAATCAGGGGAATAACAATCAAAATGTAGGATCAGCAGTCAGGTGAAGTGAGTTATGAGGAGGACATTTATGAGAAGAAATAAGATGTACTAAAATTGCAATAATTAAAGAGTAAAACTAATGTAAAAAATCCCGTTTTGCAAAATTAAAATGCAATATTGGGGACAAACATGATGTTATTAGTAAAAATAAATACTTTGTATTAAGGTTATAAATGATCACTGATCAGGTCGTTTTTTTACCTTTTGTTATTGTGGGTGTGATCAGGTTGTGTTTCGGTAGAACTCAATATTAGAATTTTTTGTAATTGGGGAAAGATATATAATTTCCCTATATTTATTGAAATGTTCAAACGGATGCTAAATGATTCTTATGTTTTGGCCTGGTTTTGTTTGATTTGGTAGAGTTGTTGTTTTTTTAAAATTAGCAAAATAAAATTTTATATGTCACGGCTGGGCATAAAAATAGAAAATCTAGGAATAAAAAATGCATCAACAGAAAATAACAAAATTATAGTTGCCGCTCGGTTCCCCTTGGTTTCATCCATGGATTCCATCGGGTTTTGGCCTAACGGCTCGGCGGATCTCTTGCGGTGGGTGGTAGCTTGGCCTCCCGACGGTTACGACTCTTGGGTGTAATTGGTTTTGCTTAACGGCAATGTGGAGTCTGCGGTTGCCTCAGCGGACGGTGATTGAGTTGGCTGCGGCCTTGTGTCTTGGCAGTCTATCTTCTTGTGTTAGGGTTTCTTTTCTTCTTTTGGGTGTTTTTAGTCTTTGGCCCGTTTAGGTGTGTTGTAATGGGTTTTGTCCCCATGGGTGCTTTTCTTGGTTGGCTTCTTGCCGGCCAATCGAGAGATTGGGTCTCGGACTGGGCACTGAATTATTTTTAGCTTCGCTTAGGAATATGATGCCGTTTTCATTGCTTCTGTTAGTCTTTGTAACAATTTCAAAGATTAAGAAATTTTTGTTTTGAAAAGAAGACCCTTTACACCAAATTACTGATTATGAACCTCAATTACTTGTCCAATATTATAAACTTGTATGTATATTGTCAACTAATATAGTTATATTAGCCCTAAATGGATATTTCAGTTCAGTTTTCCTCCAAATCCAAAAAAAGAAAATGATATAAATTCAAACCTTCTCAGGTAGTACTTTAACAAGATGTCCCCTCTACTTGGTTTAAACAATATGGACCCTTAAAGCCCATCTCCAATTCATTTGGGCCGTGTAATGCACTTCATACCCTCGCAATGGAAAGCTGAGATATGGTACAAAAAAAGTTTTTTCGAAATTGTCCATGAAAGAGAAATCAAGAGTTGAAGTTCAATGGATTTTTTTTTTCGTGGATATTCTCGGAGAAACTTTTCTTCGATCCTAACATTTTTGAAAGCTCTCTATAATAACACGGGATATGCCTTTGGTGTTTGCCCAATTTTCGAAGGCGACAGGCTTAGTCCATGCTAAACCCTCCCAGGCAAATAGTTCGGCCCAAAACCCCACTATTTAGGCCCATGTATTAGAATTTTGATTTCATAAGTTTCTAGGTTTAATAGAATTCGAGTAAACGAATGGTCCAAATTTCTCGCATCTGAAGCAAAGTTACACGAGTAAAAAAGGCTAACATGGTGTTTGGAAGCCTCATTTTCAACTTTTCATTTTTAATTTTTTGGCTTTTTGACATTTTAGATTATGGTGAGAATGTATTGAATCGGTTAATTGTTCTAGGGTCCATTTCTGAGACTTATTGGGTCATTTAGTCCGTGCTAAAGTTTTACAAGATTTAACGTCAATGAATTTTTTTTTTTAGAATTTAAGCACTTTCAAATGGTACCCTAGGGTTTAGGTTTTAGGGTGCACTTTCCTATTATAGGATTTTAGTGGTTTTGACACTTTCATAGGGTAACCCTAGGATTTAGGCACTTTCATAGGGTACCCTAGAGTTTAGGTTTTAGTAGTTTAGACACTTTCATAGGGTATCCTAGGATTTTAGGCACTTCTATAGGGTACAAAAAAAAATTTGGGTTAGGTAAAAAAAAAAAAAAAGAAGTAAAGATGCTAGTGTGAGGACTGGATATGTTATAAATTTGTTTGGTAGATTAATGGGGTTATAAATCTTTTGCCAAGGACTTTTCAACAAGTCGCCCATTTTGAATTTGGTAGAAGTATTTGAGAGAAACATGCAGAATGCATTTTGAAATAGGAATGGTGTTTGGGAGTATGTGCAGAATAAATTATGTACATCTTTTTGTTAATCAAAATGAGAAAAAGTGAAAAAGTTCATCACAACCTATTTTTGACTTTTCTTCTCTAAACTCAAAAACCAAAAACCCGTTTTCACAAAATGTGCTTTCTCACTATGGTGTGCCAACACCTAGAAGTAGAAAATACAACCCATAAGCTTTTTCTTTTTTTTTTGGAAATGCAAAAGGGTGGGAGGAGGCAACCAGCGTAGCAACCCCCCTTAGGCCTGACCATAGGGGCTCCCGACCCGCCTGTGGAATGTCCGGGTCGAGCCATAGCTACTGTCCGTGAAAACAGACCATTACCACGGCACCACCTAGGTACAAGTGGGTAATGGGTATAAGTGTGTATATAATCATTTACCACTGACAAGACTAGAAACGGGATCTCCCTTGAGAATGTGAGGCACCCTACCCACCAGGCTATCACTATCGGTGGTCCCCTAAGCTTTTGTTTGTTTCATCTTTTTTTTATTACTAACCTTTTTTTTGTTTCATCTTTGAGTTACTACTTCAATGCGTTCTCCATCTCACATGCTCGGCATTACACATGACTTTCAAGAACATGCACTTGTCAATGGTAAAGGTCACAAATTTATGTATGTGAAGTCACAAGTACTGAAAGAAAAATTCCATCCAATAGAATTTGAACTATTGAGTTTGTCAAAAAAATTTATGGAAAATCACATAAAATCTAGGTAGTAATTTTATAGGAAATCCCATTTTAGCACCTAGATTTTATGGGATTTCTCATAACATCTGCGTGCTAAAATGAGAAATCACATAAAATCAACCCATCGATTTTATGTGATTTCCCATAGAATCTTTTGGCAAAACTCAGCCTTAGATAACCTCTCATTTCCATTAGACAATGGACGCTTTTTATTCAATCACCTTCTTTTTACATTTTGACTTTCCTGCCTCTTGTTTGTGTTTGAAAAAAAAAAAAAGAATGGGAATGAACGTGAGAGATTTTTTGGAATTGTATATTTAATTCCATGATCCATTAATTCTCTCTATCTTAACTCTCTATCTTAATTCAGATAGAGAGATTTTAATACTCCCTCCGGTCCAAAATTTTAGTCAATTTTTACTTTTTCCATCCTCTTTTCAATTGTCCATATCTTTCAATTTATAATAAAATTTTAAAAAAATTATTTAATAAAACTAATTGAGATCTATTAAATAAGATCCATATTGCATATATAAAGTCTTATAGATTATAAGATATAAACCTTTTTTCCGTCAAGTTAAAATAGTAACATGGACTAAAATTTTGGGACGGAGGGAGTATATAAATAGAGAGAGTAGCTACCTAAGAGAGGATCTAAGAGCAAGCCCAACAAACTCCCTAAATTGGCTCTCATCCCTATTTTAGGAAGCCAAACCCCAAATTTAGGCTCCAAGAGACTCCTTAAACCCCTCCCTAAAATACAAAAATGAATAGTACCTCCCTAAAATCCCCCCCTTTTAGGGCGGCACTATTCACTCCCTACCCATTTTTTTATTCTTTCTCTCTCTCCTCCCCCTCTTTAACTGGTTGCTTTTTCTTTTTTTTTCTTCTTTTTTTATTCTCTCTCTTGTCTCTCTCTTACTTTTCCCTCATATATTATATTTTATTAAAAATAGGGAGGATAATAGGGAGTGTTGTTGGAGTGTTGATAGAAAAAGTGTCAAGTTATAATAGATATATGCACTGTACACTGCCTAATTTACCAACTCATTGTTGGGGTTGCTCTAAAGCGGGTAGCGAGATCGAACCCACATCGTTAGCTTGGAAGGCTAGGGGTAATAGTCGATAGCAATTCAGTATTTCGAACGTCTCTAATTCAAAACCAAACATGCAACTTTAGTTTCATTCGGCTCCTTTATGGAATATAGGAAAAGTCCTAGATCTAAGATGTGAGCGAAAAAAATAAAATAAAAAAATCTACCTATAACATCTATGTTACTGCTTTTTGTCTGAATACATTTAAAACGACTCGCTTTATAGATGATCCCTCTAGAAGAAGATGCTTCTAACAATCTTTTTAGTTTCCTTCGTTCTCTAGTTCTATATTGAAAGAATTCGAAGGAAAAGGACTTTGTTTCCACCGAGCTAAATCAATACTATGTCGATGTCTCTAGCAAACCAAAGCTATCATTTAATAGCTATTTCGCTTCAATTTCTTCTTTACAAAACAAAAATTGAAGATTTAATTGCTATTAGAAATCTACTTTTCTATCTTCATCCATGTATCCTTGGGCTATTCAATTGGAAGTATTAATCCCATTCCCAAAATTATGTTTCGCAATTTCATAATCCAACTTTTCAATTTCAAATTGACCTTTGGATACAAATCACAAAAATTTCTATTTGTCCTCGTCATTGAGAGGCAAATGATTTAATTCTTTTAAGAAATAAAGTTTTTTGACCGGAATACGGAAAGACCTTTTAATTATTAAAGGGGTTAATAGAATGACTCACACTTTTACCACTAAACTATACCCGCTGCAATGTAATTATTGTATCATAATGATTTTTTTGTCAAACGAGGGAATTGAGCGTAATCAAGATAAGATAGATCCTAAAAGAATCATGAAAATTCGAGTGTTAACATCATGTATGTATTGGTGTAATTAGAATGAATACTAAAGGCTAAGTTTTCTTGATCTTATGCTACAAATGAGTTTAAAATGTCAACTACTTTCTCTCTCTCCAAATGTTTTCACTTGACAGATAATCATCATATAGTCTAAATATCTATATCTATTTCTGTGTAGACTTGGATTATATTGCATATATTAGCTAACTTTGACTTTATGTTTTGACCATTTGACTTTGTTGAATAACTGTTTGTTCCTAGTGAATTTTGGCAGGAGGTTCTTTATTATTATTATTATTTTTATTTTACTTTTTAGATAGAGGTAGGCTTTATATATCTAAAAAGTAAAAAATAATTTGTAAAATTCCTAAAAAGCAGTAAAAAAACCAAAAAAATATGGACGACTAAGCAATCATAAGTATTCGAATTAAGTTTTTGGAGAAATATTAGCAAACAAAATTTTCTTCATACAATATTTGCATACAAGAGCAAAGAGTGAATTGTTTAAAAATCATATTTCGACCAATTATTAAGTTTTCCAAAAAACATTGAAAGTTTCAAAATACTTGTATATTATTTCGGGGGTTTCCGGATCCCTATTGGTGGCCGTAGGGCTGCAAACGAACCAACTTGCTCATGTAAACTCGGCCTGTTTAGTAATCGAGCCGAGCTCTAGTTCGAGTTTTAGGGTCACTTGGTAAGCAAGCTTGTAAAGCTTGGCTTGTTTATATAAACTTGGCTTGATTAAAGATGCTCGTTAAGTAAATTACCTTGGCTCGGCTCGGCTCGTTTTTTTTTTTTTTTTTGTCAATTAGTCATTCCTAATCTATTACATGGGGAAGGGGAATGAGACTTGATCCCGGGATGTAGTGTGGAGCATCCGTACCGCACAAGCTAGCCACCACTTGCTTAGCTCGACTCGACTCAATAACATCCCTGTTGGTGGGGAAAATGAGCGCTCTGCGCTCAAGCTCGATTTTTGATTTGTTTACTAAACCAGCTGAGCTCGAGATTTACAGAACTCGTTTCGTCTCCTGTCGTTTACTGGTTGGTGGATCCCATTGTTCATTTATTTTGATAATTCATCCTGCGGGAAAGTATAATTTTTTTTTTTTTTTTTTGTGTTAGAAACTTCGAACGAAGTCGTGACCAAAAGGAAAACCTTAACACAAGCGACAAGCCAAACGTGCTGGGCGTGGAGAGAAACTTTAGGCGTGTATTTATAGCGCTGTATATTGCAGCCGACGGACGAACACTCAGAGAGGGGCTCCGGTGCTGCTAGGGAGAGACATCAGAATCAGACCAGTGTGTCGGAGAGAGTGTCGGCCACTTCCCCTACCCTTCCATTCACCCATCTCTCTCTCTCTCTCTCTCTCTCTCTCTCTCTCTCTCTATATATATATATATATATATATATATATATACACACACACAGAGATATAGAGACACTTGTATATCACTATTGGTTTCAGACAACTCCCAACCATTACAAGTGTCTCTCTTTCTCTCCTCTCGGATATGCGGTGGTGTTAGTTGATGCATCGCGTGCTGGTGGACATCGAATGTGAGTTTAAAACCCTACTCTTTTGTTTTTCTCTCTCAAACCCCTAATTTTTGTATTGTCCTTAGGGTTTCGTTGATCAACTATGATTAAAAGCGTGTGTCATACTTTGATCGGTTGTACATTATCTAGGGATCAATTGTCTTACCGGGGAATTGCACATTTGCGCACCCGCACACGCACACACACATGTGTATATCTATGTAATTCAGAGCTGTTCTTCAATTGTTCGAGTTGCTATCAGTTGGTTGTAACGGCATTAAAGAGGAGTATTCAAGTATATGGAGTAGAATTTCCAGTTCTGTGTCTAACAAGGATTGTTTTGGTTTGTTCATATTGCTAAATTGGATGTATATATGTTGCGTGATAAAATAATGCTCGAAAGAAGAAAAAAAAACTATTTGATGTTGCGGAGTGTTTGATATAGGGTTGTCTTATAGCAGTTTCTGAAGAGTTCACGCATTTTCATATATTTGTTCTTTGCATTAAAATTTACATTATCTTGGTTTTGGTGATTTTGCTTTGGGATGTCAGTTCATAGCTAGGCATAGTTGTGTAATTGCTATGGAGCATAGATGGTACATGACAGTTACTGTCGCATAACCCCCATTGAAGAGACTCTTCTTCAAGTCTCCTCAACTTATTATAAGAAAAAGTGTAAAAGCATAGTTGCAAAGTTAAACATAGCTGATTCTTGGCAACATTCAAGGCTTTGAATTTGAGTTGCCAGTAAAGTCGGTTTTTTTCATCATCTTCTGTACTGAATTGAGTGAATATAGATATACATAACATACATGCACGCACATATATAGGTTCTGTATATCTATATCTTGTGTTTCAGAAATCGTTTAGGAGAAAAGAGCTAAAACTAGTTGACATAGCATAATATATCAGGGGTGCCCGTTAGTTTCTGGAGAGTTTACTGTTTTCTTGATTTTGCTAGTTGAATCAAAACTCATATTGTCCTAGTTTTGATGATCTTAATTTTAGGAAAGCAGGATTGAAGTTTACCCAGATGGTATGGACAGAGAAAGATGCTGGTAATGGAAGCAGCGGGATCCAGTTGGAGATCACGTGTTCCTGATTTGGATCAGAACTTCTGATTTCCTCCTTTTCATGATTTGGGTTTAGCCGTTTAGGAAAGTGAGCTTGCAGTTTACCCGGATGGCGTGGACAGAAAAGGATGCCGGCAATGGCAAACACAGGGACCTGGTTGGAGACAATGGATTCCTGAAAGGAGAGCAGCATGCTTCTACTACCAGTAGCTCTCTCGGTTGCGTTAGCCCTGGGCAGAAGAAATTTGAAGGGAAGGATCCTCTGTCATACGCCAACATTCTTCGCTCCAGGAACAAATTTGTTGATGCTCTTGCTCTTTACGAGAGTATATTGGAGAAGGATAATGAAAATGTGGAAGCTCACATTGGCAAAGGGATTTGCCTGCAGATGCAAAATATGGGAAGGCTTGCTTTCGAGAGTTTTGCTGAAGCAATCAAACTGGACCCGCAAAATGCATGTGCTCTTACTCATTGTGGCATTCTGTACAAAGAAGAGGGACGGCTCGTTGAAGCTGCTGAGGTATGCTTAACAACATATCCTGATCAAAATAAATAGGATAGTGGTTATTTGACGCAGTGGCTTTAGTTATATTCAGCATACACTTACTTTTCATGCATTGCTTGTCGTATCTCTTAGGTTATTGCTGGTTTGAGTTTAATAGGAACATCTGCATTATATGCACCGGCACTCTCAACTTGTTAGTAGGCAGTAGCATTACATTTTGTTACGATCTACGTGTTATTGTTTCAAAGGGAATCATTTATGGGAAGAGTAGACGTGTAGAAGACCATGTAGCCCTTCATAGAGCTCAATGGGAAAAAAGGATTCATGTAGCCGACCCCAATTGATTGGGACATAAGGCTCGGTTTGGAGTAAACCTGTAGAAGTTCTGATCCATGCTTGATTCATGTAGAACATGAATGAGGTTATGAATGATTCTTTGGATTATCATTCCTCTTACCTAGTTGCCTGTCTTCCGTTGCCTTCTTTTCCCCAACCTATGTAGAAATGGAGTTGTATTTTTCCTATAACATCTTAGTAGCAACGAGATATTCTGAGATTTGGTGTTTTGATTGAGCTAGATTAACCCTAACTTCACCTACAAATATTTAGTTTGGGTAACGCTATTTTCAGAACAAGAGAGGTTGAACTTGTATCATACTAGGGAAATAACAAGTGCAGTAAAACTGCACCCTGTTTAACTGTTTAGAACATAGCCTTACCTATGTCGAAATGGATTTGGATTTTTCCTGTAGCATATTGGTAGCAACGGGATATTTCTGTGATTTGGTGTTTTGATTGAGCTAGATTAACCCCTAACTCCACCTACCAATAGACCGTTTAGTCAATAGCAGAAACTGTGGTAAGGCTATTTTCAGAACAAAATGGTTTGGATGAGAGGTCGAAGTTGTATTATACTAAGGTAGTTTATTGCACTCTATGTGACTGTTTAGGAACAGTACACTACCGGTTTTGGACCAAAATATGCTTCTTTTGTTCATACGTAAATAGTAAAATGCAGACCGTCCTCGTTGTTTACCACAATATTTTTTCTGTTACTACTTTCTTTGCTTTCTATTCTTCTTCACTTGGTGTGTTGGATTCAAATACTGGATTTTCAGGATAATTATTCCGACAAAAAATGAGTCTTTTTGCTTGTCACATCTCACATCCAATTTTATTTGATGCAGTCATATCAGAAGGCTCTGAGAGCAGACCCTTCTTACAAAGCAGCAGCAGAATGCCTGTCAATTGTTTTGACTGATCTAGGGACTAGCTTAAAGCTTGCCGGCAACACTCAGGAAGGAATACAGAAATACTATGAAGCTATTAAGATAGATCCCCATTATGCTGTAATTCATTTTCGCTCAAGTCTCTGCTTCTTCAGTGCCTTTGTGCAATGAGCTTTTAGTTTGCTTTGTATGTATTTTATATGCACAAGCACAATCTCTAATGAGTTGAGTTGCTTGTGCAGCCTGCATACTATAACCTAGGTGTTGTTTATTCGGAAATGATGCAATATGACATGGCCCTTGGGTGCTATGAGAAGGCTGCATTAGAGAGGCCCATGTATGCTGAAGCATATTGCAACATGGGTGTCATCTATAAGAATCGTGGAGACTTGGGATCAGCTATTGCCTGTTATGAGAGGTAGGCTACTTGTGAGGAATCATATTGTTTACTGTTTGACCTGAAGATACATAGTTCATGATTGATAGTTTTCCTCTGCTGATGACGTGTGCTTTATGCTTGTGCTTTCTCAGGTGTCTGGCTGTGTCACCAAACTTTGAGATTGCAAAGAACAACATGGCTATTGCACTGACAGATTTGGGAACAAAGGTGGTTTTCTGAGATAATTGCTGGTCGCAAAGTTAATCTTCTTGTTCTCGCATGCCAAACTACATGATGTAGTTTAGGGTTTCATAGTCTGCAGAGTCACTGACTGTTGCGTTCCCTCTGCAATTTTATACAAAGTTTTTGTGTTTGACTCCTCGCTGCATCATCATCAAATATTTGGGTGGTCTAATGCTAGACCAGTCGAAGTTGGTGCAATGCAGCAATATTCTGCTAATTTTATATGATATAACAGCCCATGTTGCTTAAGTATGTTGGTTGTTGAACTCAATATCATTCATTCACCACGTAATTTTGTGTGCTTATATCCATTCAGTGATGAAAGAAAGATAATGCAATAAAACAATAGGAGTATTAACTTTTTAGGGTTCACATTCAGGGAACAAATTTTGAGAATCTGCCCATGTTACTCATGGATTAGTAGCTTCAACCGTATTGCAACCTTAAGGTTATGAAGTTTGAACTTGAGGGAAGCCACTCACCACTTTTTTATTTGATTCTGAATTTGTGATATATTCAGGTCAAATTAGAGGGAGATATCAACCAAGGTGTAGCTTACTACAAGAAAGCTCTCTATTATAACTGGCATTATGCTGATGCCATGTATAATCTCGGAGTTGCTTATGGGGAAATGCTGAAGTTTGACATGGTAAATATTTTGAAAGTAAATTTATGTCCTCTATTTCTCTGACTTTCATGTGTGTCAGTCAGTCTGAACCAACCTCCAGGGAACCGGTGTTCTCTAATAATTGCCTTTGTAAGGAAAGATGTGTTCATATCCGACAACCTTAATGGCGTTTTCCACATTTTTCATCCCTTGTTGCTTTAGTCGTAACTTTGATGTAATTTGAAACCTATAACTTGACAAGATTTAGTTAATGTCTATGCAGGCAATTGTGTTTTATGAGCTTGCTTTCCACTTCAATCCCCATTGTGCGGAGGCATGTAACAATCTAGGCGTGATATACAAAGACCGTGACAACCTTGATAAAGCTGTGGAGTGTTATCAGGCAACTTTTGATGCTTTTGTTATGTTGTCATTATTTGTGGTTAAGTGGCTCGAGGCATGACACAAATTGCTTTTCATTTCTCTGCAGTTGGCTCTAGCCATCAAACCAAACTTCTCTCAGTCCTTGAACAATCTTGGCGTTGTCTACACAGTACAGGTTGAGTACCCATATGAATTTAGAAATTTGAAAGGACATAGCACAACTGACCGTGAATGATAAGTTGTATTGCTTTTTTCGTTCTTTGTAGGGTAAAATGGATGCTGCTGCAAGCATGATTGAAAAAGCTATTGTTGCGAACCCCACATATGCAGAAGCATATAATAACCTAGGTCTCTCTCTCTCTCTCTCTCTCTCTCATGTTATTTGGCTTGCTTCATAAGTGTCCTAGACCTAGATTAATGGGGATGAGTATGACAATTTATATTTTATAGTTTTTGAAACTTTTCCAATGGAGTCCTACATACCTATTTGAGTTACACTTGTGTCGTTTCAGCAGGTTTGAATTCGAAGTTCTCACTAGCTTTATGGGGTTGTAATGGGGTTGTAGTATATTTACATTTTGAAGTTCTTCGCAAACTAATGGATTGTTGAACACCTCTGACATTTGATGTACAAACGCGGTAACAAAGAACTTAAGCATTCATCTCACCACATGCATTAAGCCATTCAATGCCATGTACTATGTTGGCTGCAAATATAGAAGACGACGGTGTTGGAATTAATTCCAATTCCCATGAATGCAAATGGATACACAGAAATTCACAAAGCAAAGAGAAAACACAGAATTTTCATGGTACAACACCAACCTGCCTAACTCCACGGGCTAGATAGAATCCATAGACTTCAAAGAGTACAAACTTTTAACAAACTAGAGTCTAGAACACTCAAAACACTGCCGAGTCCTGAGCCTAAACCAATGACCAATTTTCCAGCTCAATGGTCACCTACGTGCCATTTGTGTTTCACTGTTTCACCTGCATCTCTATTACTATGGTCTACTCTCTAAACATTTATATTAACATTTCCAATTTGACTATGTATAGTCAAATCCTACACGCTAGTCAATTCTAGACTCCTCACTCAAATCCCAATAGGTGTAGAGAGTAACCATAATTTGTGAAAATTTAATGCTACACATATTTTGGACTCTTAGTGAATTCTAGACTCAACACTCAATCCCCAATAGATGTGGAGAGTACCAAAAAATAGTGAAAACCCTATACATAATTGGACTCCAGTGTGTATTCTCGACTCCACAACCAGTCGTAATACATGCAAATGGACATTAATATGGTCCCGTAGAATTCAAAGCATAAGCCA
The DNA here is from genome assembly GCA_036023075.1 of Gaultheria prostrata. Classification (NCBI taxonomy): domain Eukaryota; kingdom Viridiplantae; phylum Streptophyta; class Magnoliopsida; order Ericales; family Ericaceae; genus Gaultheria; species Gaultheria prostrata. The sequence goes on from JAXBDA010005422.1 coordinate 15,742, forward strand.
ATGAGATGGTTGGGGGGATGTGTTTTTAGTTCACACATGACAGCACTATGACGTACTTATTTTTTTTCCCACCCCTTACTCAACATTCAAGGAGAGTGGAGCCAGGAGGTGGATGATGTCTCCTGCTTATGTCCTGGCAATGGAGGAACCTAACTCATTTTTTTATTAGTCCTCTGTCTGAAGTTCAACTACCGTATACTTCATCAGTTATTTAGCAGGATACTCGGTTGTTAGAGATATGTCTTTTGCTTACTGAAATTGTGTTTATTTCTTAGGCATAGAGATTCTTATACTCAAAATTTAGATTTGTTGAATTTTTGGCGAAAAGGGGATCTTTGTGATGCTTCTTTTGCTATTGCTGAATTATGAGAGAGTTGTGTATGATATAGTTGGCTTTTAGTGGACGAGCAGTGTCCAGATGTTGTGCCCTTTGAAGCCTTTAATGTAATTATGCACCAAAAATAGGAACCATTGTTGAAGCTGAGTGCTTTTGTTTATGTGGTGACTTCTAGTATCATAGGATGTCTATTGTTATAGATTTTATTGTCTGGAGACCCCAAAAAAAAAAAAAAAAATACTCTCTCTCTCTCTCTCTCTCTCTCATAATTATATTTATTGGTTACTCAAACTTAGTTTTTCAAAATCGTTTTTTCGTGTAGGGGTTCTTTACAGAGATGCTGGCAGTATATCTCTAGCCATTGAAGCTTATGAGCAATGCCTTAAGATTGACCCTGATTCTCGCAATGCAGGCCAGGTATTGTTACGATTTTGTTTACATGTCTATCTGCACAATTTCTGCGGAGTTTCCATTCTCGACCGAAGGTTGCAAATATTCTCTTCCAAGTATCAATTTATGTTGGTCACATATAGTTGTTTCTTAGACAGAGAAAGTGCAATCTGGTTTTCCAGAAAATATCTTTGCAATGAACCCCTAAAAACAAATTTCTACAGTCTTTTTACATGGGGAAAAAAATTGGACTACAGTTTACAGTATTTTACATCGAGACCAGAGGAGTGTAGAAACTACTTGGTAACCCCAAAAATATTCCAGTCCAACTTGAATCCCAGGTGAAATTCAAAAGTAGTATTATTTCTCTCTATTAACGATCCATGGACTATGTCAACTACTCGTGTCCAAAATACGAAAACATTGTCCTCAAATGTTGGAACTTACTATAATGCCACTAAATTTCCCAGCAGCATTGTAAACCTAAAGGGCATTCAATGTGTCACTAAATAACCCTAATATGATTTGAAAAAGCACCATGTGAACTCTACGTGAAATTTCACATTGCGCTTGTCGTCAATGGTTGGCCTGTGAGCTCAATTGTTCTCAAGTGGGTTTTGACTTGTAAGTAAATAATTTCCAAACTTTATTGCGTCTTTAGTTTTGCACTTTTTTATTTGATCTTCTTATGATCTGCATAGAAAACTTCCCTCTTTCAAGTTTCAACAAATATTTGCCGATCAAAAAAAAAATGTTTCAACAAATATTGTCTTACAAAAAGGGAACCGATAATCTGGAAAATGGATCAGACACAGAATGATCAGTCTACAGAGGTTGGGCATTGAAGTTTGCAAAAGACTCCCTCGTTGATGTATTACGTTGCTTGCCCTTGATCAGTCTCGTAGAATGGATTTTAAATATGACTTTGTGATAGTAGTTCGATTGAATACGTCGAGCCTTTTCATGGATGCAAATACAATTTATTTGGTGTTTTTCTTTTTTCTTGATTATTATATCGATGTTGCATTTTGCAAGTTCCATTTAGCAATTTTTTCTCTATCTGGATCTTATTTCCATTTCTTGCAGAACCGGTTGCTTGCTATGAACTACATAGATGAGGGAGCTGATGACAAACTATTTGAGGCTCACAGGTTCAATTAACTGCTACCTATCTGCATTTGACTGCTTTGAATGTGTCTGCTAAAAAAGTCAAACCAAACCAAACCGACCCTTAAGTCGCAATCAATTGGGGTCAGCTAAATGAATTCGTTGCTCCATTGAGTTCTGCTAAAGAAGTCTTTGGTACAGATTTTGAATTCTGCTTTTAGCGAAGAGACTGAGACAACTCTGAGCAATTGCCAGGGAAATATTACATGAAGTGAAAGCCAGGCTGATATGTACATTTCCGAGGATAATTCTATATCTAATGGATTCAATTATTTATATTGTTAAAAGCCAGTATAGTTGCCCACCCGAATTAAGCAAACACCTGTTTTTTTTTTTCTTAAATGCCGTTTGCTTGCTCATATTATCAAATTTTTCTGCTAGTATGCTCCTTTGAAACGTGAGGTCTGAAGTAAGAGCTTAAACTAATATACTCCCTCCGTCCCAAAATGATAGTCCATTTTGGGATTGCATGCCATTTTCTATGGCTTATATCTTTTAATGTGAACCTCAAAAAATATGCAATATGGATCTTGTTTGATAGATCTCATTGAGAACTTTTATACGGTGCAAAAAAAATTCACAAATTATTTCGATAAATACATTATTTTTTAGTTTGAAAATTGCACGTAGTTTCGTAGTGGACTATCAATTTGGGACGGAGGGAGTAGGATTTAATCGTTGACATTGAGGACTTGTGAGTAAATATCATAGATATTCATAATATCATGCTCTTATGCAAGCTAAGCATAAATATGAGGATGGTGCTGTGCTAGTAGTGTATGAATTGACGGCAATTGTGGTTCAAATTTTCTAGGACGTAGTTCTTGTTTCTTGGAATCAGTTTTGGCAAAAGTGTTCGTAGAGTTCAATAAAATATTTGGAATTGCGTGAGCACTGCATTTTCCTCCTTAGATTTTGATCTTGTACATGATTAATTCCTTAAGGCAGGCTGCTACATGTACATGCTTTTATGTTTCTGTGGTGCTTTCATTTTATATTGAAATACTGCACCTTGGAGGTTTTTTTTGTAACCATATTTTTATGTTGTTTTCTTAACATCAACTGTTCATGGTAAAAACATTTCTACCACGCGTAGTTGAGAAGAGTATATGACAACTACCTAGCACTTATTTTTTCAAAGATTAGTTTTTTGTTTTAAAAAAAGAGCTTTCTTCATTAGGATTTTCAAGTCCAAATAGTGACGTAAATTCCTTGTACTTATCCAACTTGCCTCTGACACTTAAAAATCATTTTTGATTTATCGGGTATTTGTTTCCTTGATTCTGCAACCTCTGACCAAGATTTACTATTGGTGGTATAAGTCGTGAAAACTCTTGGGCATTTCAGAAATCATAACATACTAGAGGAACGGTGTTGGAGTGCTAGTGTTGGCTAGGAAGAGTTGGTTGCAGAGTTAAACTTGTTTGGAAAGGAATGAGATGGTGTTTTTTTTTTGTGGCCGTAATCTTTCCTAGGAGTCTTTTATACTTGCTCCTGAAGACCTTCCTATATTTGTATCAGCTGCTTCTTGAATCACAGCGTATAATAGTACATTATGAAGTGCTTTTCATGAATTTGCAAATGGAAGATTGACTCAGTTCTCCCTACTTGTGTATTATTGTTTATGTATGAGTAAACGACTCTAAGCTTGAGCCACTTGTTTGTGCCGTGGTGGACTCTAATTTCCTATTGTTATTTGGTCAACATATTAGTTTATGTTTCTGAACGTAGATTTTTTATTGGGATTTTATCACTCTAACATACGAATCTTTAGCTGCTTTGGGCATTGTCTAAAGTAGAATGTATCCTTGCAGAGATTGGGGTAGGCGCTTTATGAGGTTACATCAACAATACACTTCATGGGACAACCGAAAAGATCCAGAACGGCCACTCGTAATTGGATATGTATCACCTGATTATTTTACTCACTCTGTATCATATTTTATTGAAGCACCTCTTGTGTTTCATGACTATGCGAATTACAAGGTGGTAGTTTATTCAGCTGTCGTGAAGGTACTCCTTTTCACTATTTATTTAATGTTTTCGTGCAAACTTAGAAATGTCAAGATTACCCATCGATGCTTTCAATTTTTAGGTCTTGCTGTGCACCATATCATGCAAACTTAGATGCTTGGTTAACTTTGAGCTATTAATCTCTTCAATTCTCTGGTTCCCTTTGCATGCATATGCTAAATGAGCAGTCTACTGCCCTGTGTGGAGATGAAGTCCATGAATTTGTACTTTTCTTTTCATGTTGCAGGCAGATGCAAAAACTAATAGATTCAGAGACAAGGTCTTAAAAAAGGGAGGAGTATGGAGAGATATTTATGGGATTGATGAGAAGAAGGTTGCGAGCATGGTTAGAGAAGATAGTGTTGATATCTTGGTAGAACTTACTGGTCATACTGCTAATAACAAGTTGGGAATGATGGCATGTCGACCGGCACCTATTCAGGTATTTGAAGGAAATGACTTACCACTATCTCTCTGTGATATGTGCCTTTTCAACTCAAGTCGCTTTGATGAAGTGTGCAGTGCTGTTGGGGGTTGTGCTGTTTCAGTATAAATCAAATTTATGATTCATTGCCAAAAGTGCAGAACATAAATACTCTGCATACCTTCAGTCGCATATGAATATTTCATCCAAATTTGTGAGTAGATCATTCACAAAAGTGTTCCAACAAGTGTTTCACTTTTCACCATTCACTCATCATAATTTCTCACCATCATCTGCCACACGATAAGAAGATTTCTCATAATTTCTAACTAGAGCCTACTATTTCGTTTGGCATTCCCAAAATGTCCCACAAGTGTCCATAAAGTGTTCTAGCATGTTCCAAGCGTGTTCTAGAGTGTTCAAACGAAACAAGTTGAAGAAATATAGTATTGTCTGAGTTGATGTTGTAGACATGTCCAGAGAGTTCAAGAGAGCATATTTCCAACACGGAACATGACCTCTGGCTAGCTGTCCATGCTACATAGGGTGAATTCAGGCATATTGTAGCAAGAAAACTCTTCTGGGACACTTTCTTGATATCACTGATTGACAAAATCCTTGTGTATTTTTTTTCTTTTTCCGTATACCTGGGATACTTTGTTTTTGTATCCCGGAAAAGAGCACACGCGCAGACACACTCACTCGCGCTCACATGGGCACACACACACACACACACACATGTACATGTTAGTCGTGCCAAAATAGTTTACTCGTGCAGGCATATATTTTTGAAATGCCTATTTTGGGTAGGAGGGCGAATCATTGCCTTGTTTTGTGTATATGTCCTTGGCAGCTATTATCTTAGGCATAGGGGGTGTTCCACTAACTTGGCTTTTTGGCTTTTTTATGTGAGAGCTCGAAATACGCGTTGGATTTTTGTGGTTTTTTTATGTGATGTATTGTGAGGGGATGACCTGTCTCGAAAAGCGCAATAAGCTTGCTTTTGGCTTTTTGAGTTAGTGGAAGGGGGCCTTAGTTGTGGATATGCTTTGAGAGACTGAGACTTTAGTGCATGTTTCTTGTAGCGTGGTAGACATTTTTGCTTGCTTCATGATGTATATCTGTTTCCAATACGACTTGTTATGAGTATCCTCTCCTGGTACACGTCCATTAAAGGTGGACTTTTTGCTCATAAATCATTTTCCCGAGGAGGCTTTGTGCGTACTTCATGTGATAAAAGTAATTATTCATATCCAAGGACATTAATTAGTTGGGCGATGGATTTGTTGCTGAATTTCTCTTCTGGTAATTGTTTGGAGCTTTGGCTTCTTATATTCTTGTGCCATGCCTCTTTGATAGGTGACTTGGATTGGCTACCCAAATACAACTGGTTTGCCAAGCATTGATTATAGAATCACTGATTCACTGGCAGACCCACCCGACACAAGACAGAAGTAAGTCACATTGTTTTCATGTTTTATTGTTAGGGACTATTTTGATTTTCAAAGTCTACATAATTGAACGTTTAAACCGACAGGCATGTTGAGGAGTTGGTTCGCTTACCAGATAGTTTCCTTTGTTATACACCATCCCCTGAGGCTGGGTCTCCAACTCCAACTCCCGCTCTTTCCAATGGCTTTATTACTTTCGGCAGCTTTAACAATCTAGCGAAGGTATTGAGAGTGTCGAACATTGGAATTTGTCTAATTGTATATTTTAGATGTGGTGAAAGCAATATTTCACTTGTGAACTTAGACCATGTGCTTTTTCTCTCTTATCAGATCACACCTAAAGTGCTACAAGTTTGGGCAAGAATATTATGTGCAGTTCCGAACTCTCGACTTGTTGTAAAGTGCAAGCCTTTCTGTTGTGATAGTGTAAGGCAGAGATTCCTTTCAACACTGGAGCAGTTAGGATTGGAATCCCTACGGGTTGATCTGTTGCCTCTAATTCTTCTCAACCATGACCATATGCAAGCATATGCTCTCATGGACATAAGGTAGTACTTTGTTCTTTTACTGGTTTTCTGAGAAAGAAAATTCATTACATGTTTTTACTTGTGCTCCTTGAAATGGTACGAATCAGATCTGCTACTTCAAGAGCCTAAAACGGCCATTATTTTCTTTGGTGCTTGTTAGAACACTCTTGTATCTCTATTGCACTTTTCCCGATTGTAAGCCTTTGCACTCGGAGGATTCTGTTATTCATTAGAAGCTATTAATATGAACACTTAAGTTAATGGACGTCCTTGTGTAGGAATTAAAAGAATATGAGAACACGCATCGTTGTTCAATCAAAATTTCTTTGTACTTTCTGGAGGTAGCTTTTTCGTTTAAAATTGTCAGTGACTGTGAGTGTAAATACTTATTTTTAGTGAGCATGTTGGCATCAAAACTTTTCTCTTCTATTGAAGATGAATTTTTTTTGAGTTTATGATTCACCTGTTTCCTCATGTCCGAAGAAACTGATATATCTACCTGTGGTTTGATTCATTTGCCTTGCTGAATATATTGTTTTGACTTAGAGCTGGAACAGATCAGCTTTATTTTAGAGGTTTCTATCTTTTACTAGTTTGGTAGTTCTAGTGTGTATCCTATAGAGGACATTGATATAGTCCTCTCATTTCTTGTAGTTTGGATACTTTCCCGTATGCTGGAACAACTACTACTTGTGAATCTTTGTACATGGGAGTTCCATGCGTCACCATGGGAGGTTCAGTGCATGCTCATAACGTCGGCGTGAGTCTTCTCAATACAGTTGGTGAGGAGCATCTCTTCCTAGTACTTTTCTTGGCATAATAACCCTTTTTCTTCTTCTCTTTAGAATTGGTTGCTTGGTAATCTTATATTTTCTACTTCGGACATGTAAGTAATTTTAAACTCATTTTCCCAAAGCAGTTCAGCGTTCGTAATTGATCACTTGTCACCTTTTGGTTGTGTGCATAGGGATCTTGTTATTTCTATGGTCCCCCTCAATTTTTTATTAATTACTATAGCACCCGTTTAATTACTGAGATTTTTATAATATTTGTTGAATTCCACCCTAAGTTTGTTAGTGTTCTTTTATTGCCTCGATACTTCATGAGTATTCCTTCAAGAGTATGGCATGACTCCACTTTTCAATTGTGACTGTTATCTAATTTTCAACATCTGCGTACAAAAATTTCATCACTTTTTTTTTTCATGGCTACACTTACATGGGTCCTTGTAATTTCAAATTGTGACTTGGTCCGGGCATTGAAGCATGTACGTACTAAAATGACCTAGAGTCCAACTGACACGAACGTACTCTGTATTGCATTCAGGGTTAAGCCATCTGGTTGCAAAAAATGAAGATGACTACGTCCAATTGGCACTGCAGTTGGCCTCAGACATAACAGCTCTCTCGAACTTGAGAATGGATTTAAGACGCCTCATGTCTAAGTCCCCCCTCTGTGATGGTTCAAAGTTCACTTGGGGTCTGGAATCATCATACCGGAACATGTGGAGAAGATACTGTAAAGGTGACGTGCCATCTTTAAAACGAATGGAATCCTCTGAAGAGCCATCTGAGAGGTTTTCAGAGCCCACAAAGACGATCACCTCGAGAGAAAGCCCTCTAGGATCAGTCAAGACAAACGGATTCAATGTGGGGCCGAATCCTATGTTGGATCTCGCCTCCTGCAAAGAGAACGGGACCCAGTTGACTCAGCCCACTAACTAGCTGAAATGGAATTTGACAGATGAATTTATGAGGTATTTATGGAGACATGCTTAGTTCTTTTCCCGATTGGAATTTAGCCTTCTGTATCATATATAGCAACGGAGGCTTGATCTGCTAAAGTTGAGGCGAGAGTTAAACTAGGGCGGCATCAACTTATTGCATGGGTTGAAGTGTTTGGGGAACAGAGTGATGGCTATAATTTGGGTCTCTAATTTTGTTCTATTAAGTACAGAATTTTAGCGTATTGCAATGTGGCAAGAATGTCCACAATCTCATACTAGATATGTTTGCTCTTCTTTTTTTCTTTTTGTTTTTTTTCCATCTTTTTTTCCTGCTGCAGTATAGATGCTAGCGTGGTTTGTAAAATATAAGGCGATTCATATTTTTCTTTTTCTTCAAAGTAGCTCTTTCAGAAGAATTCAAGTGGGATGTCGAAATGCCGTGGAATTCAAGTTGAATGTGTTGGCCAATTCTTCTCAATTGCGGGAGTTTTATGATGAGATTCTGAGTTATATGGCAATTGAAAGGAGTGATTCCTAGTTTTTGCAGTAAAGTCAAAGTGTTTCTGGTTTTACTGGTGTAAAGTTCGGTAACTGATATATGATCTGGGAGTCAGCAAAATGCAAGAAATACACACATGAGAGAGAGAGAGAGAGAGAGAGAGAGAGAGAGAGAGAGAGAGAGAGAGAGAGAGAGAGAGAGAGAGAGAGAGAGAGAGAGAGAAAGCGCGATC
>JAXBDA010005423.1:0-24505 GCA_036023075.1 Gaultheria prostrata
AGTAAAACAAAATGTTATTACCCATTTTAACTATAAAAAAAACAATATCACAACATGTGCGTTCAATGCAAATGTAAACAATTACAGGGGCTTCCAGCGTGATTTAACAAAAAAAAATTAAAGGTTAAAGGGTATAGTACTTCATCTTCTTCGTCTGGTTCTCTTCCTTCTCTCTCTCTCCTCTCTCTTCCTTACCCGGATTTGGAGGGGCAAAATGGATCCATTTCACCCGGATTTGCTAACGACAGGGGTAAGGCTGTCGTTAGCTAACGAGGGTGCGACCGGATTTGCAACTCCAACAGTGACCCAAATCCGGGGGCGAAAATTGCATCCAAACACCGGACTAGCGTGGGCTCGGGATTACATATCCGGGTGGACCTCAAATCCGGGCGTCTAACGCAGCATCCAAACAGGGCCGAATAATGGATCCATAGATGTACGCATATACTCTCATGTAGAAATTTCGGCCATAACCAAAAATGAATTTGATTTTTCAAGATCCAATTTGATTGGGAGAGCCGACAAAGAACAAATTACGTAATTTCTACATGAAGGTATTCTAGCAATAGCGCAACCGCGCAGGGAGGTAGAGACCAGAAAAGAGAGGTGAATTTTGCAGATTGGGGTTGAGGTTTTGTAATTGGACAGGTGTCAGTCTTAGAAAATGGGGGTAGAGGATGGGGACAACAATTGGGGGTAGAAGATCTAAGCCAGGCTGTAAAAGAGAAAGAGAACATGGCAAGTGGAGCAGAGAAATTATCCCATAGTTTGATTTCAAAGCTTTATTTTTGAACAATGAACCAAATACAATTTTTGGGCTTTTTAGCCAAAAACACGTTTTTTTAAAACCCAACCGAACGGGGCCCAAAAGTGTCATGTGAGCAAAAGAGTCGTGGCACTATAAAATTTTATCGTGGCATTAGCGCCTCCCTAAAGATTATTCATACTACATGATTTCCAGAATGGAACTCAACGGTCTTCCTTATCAATGCAAATTAACTAAAGGGGGAGAGCCGTTGCATTACATTTTCTCCCTTAATAGACACCACAACAAAACTAAATCACATACTTTAATGTCAAGGAAGGATGAAGGGTAAATAAAGAATGAGTATTATCAAAGTGGCTGGCGAGAGTGAGCAAAAGAACAATTCTCAAAAATTTTGTGAATCAACCTATGAATAGACGAGAATAATTTCGGAAAATAATTTTGACACTTCACTTTTTTATAACCACGTTCCAAAACAATATGTAATTGAATGCCCATTAGTGGGCAGCTCTAAGGTCATGAGTGGGCAAATAAAGAGTTTGCTACTCACGACATAATTATAGAGGTTTCGCAACCTTTGAGCTTTCCTACTTATTAGCGGGCTACCCAAAAGGTTTATAACCTATGGCTTAATTGCAGTAGTTTCGCAACCCTTGGTTTTCCCCTGGTTAATGGGCGTTGAATGGGTTGATGGCTATATAAGTCATCATCCGTTGAAACCATGGATGGTGTGTCGAAAATTCTCTATCTTCTTGTTGGTCTTAGACTGTGGATGTCTGTGTATAACTCTAGTAGTATACACGTTACCGGGTTGGATTCTTTGGTTACTTCCAGACGAGCTATTAATGAGGTAGAACACTTTCACCGATCCATCGTCGCTACCAAGAGGTGACTCGAAAGGTAACACTTCCGCTGCATCATTTCCTTACACAATAGATCGGAGTCGTCAGACTAACACGAGTTTGGAGTATCGGTCCAGTCACAATCCACAGATCGTTGATTCTTCGAAGTTCTCTGTCTCTGGCCATCATCCGAGCCCGCCAAGCTAGATCGAAGGGGGGTTTGTACGACCCTGTGAGGGCTTTGTCCGTTTGGCACCTAATAGTCTAATTTCGAAAGTACTGGGTGGGGCACTCAAGCCTTGGACTCTGTTTGGTTAGGTCGGAAAGAAAAGAAAAAAACAGAAAAACATTTGGGAACTGAGAATGGCACGTGCCACCTCCCCTCTTATGTTCCGCCCATGTGACCGACGATTAAGTTTACAGATACTTCATTGCTCACAGGTGCTAACAAACATGTCTTCCTATTGGAGAAATGAAATAATCACCAGTAACACATAAATCATTATTGAAGACAATATGCTTTGATAACCACATTTGAGTATTACATTTTGAATACTATGTAATACGTCAGCACCAACGTATTGATAGAATATGAGGCATATGTCATATGTCATGTAGTGAGCACATCATACCAATGCAATGGTGACACATCACACTGTACTCGAAATGTGGTACTCAAATGTGGTCACCATAACATTGCTCTTGAAAACAGTGAATGTTAAAACATACAAAAAAGGATAAATGATAGATGTACAACAATAAGCTCCAACAGAGCTCCAACACACTCACATAATGTATGGAGCTGTTGTGTGTGGGCTCCACACTCCATGTGAGTGTGTTGAAGCCATGTTGGAGACTTTTGTTGTACATGTATCATTATTATAAAACATTACTCCATCAAGTTGTTTCACAATCAAACATGCGAACTTTGTCGTTTTCCTCCGCTCTTTCACATACTCCTATTTGTTTGATTTATATATTACAGTTGTTTGAGAATGTTTTCCAACAAAAGAGAGAGAAAATTTCATCGTTTGAGTTGAAAATTTATATATTAGGCTCAAGTTAGATGGCAACAATCCCGGTAATCATATTCCTATTCCTACTGAAGATTACGGTCATCTAAACACATCCGTAATGTAAATCGCATGATGTGTTACCAAAATAAACCGTTCCATAATCCCTGCAAAAGCAAGAATCATCTCACTATGCCCCATCAACATTTCCTTATTTGACCAACTGGGTTATTGTAATATTCTAGGTCCGGTCAACAACGTCTCCGAGGTATTTTGTGGGTCTTTTTATTTTTAACGGTGCAATACTCTGTGCTCTGTTTCTTAGGCACTTGTTGGTCTTCGCTCGTCACTCGTCACTGACGCTCTCTATCTAATGGTAATAGCAGTCTTGTACTTTTATTATTATTAATGAAGTTCTTGCCTTCCAAAAACAACGATATCTCTGAGACATTATATAGAATAACAAAACAGGAGCCGAGCATTGTCCTCACCGCATCACGCATACAAATCAACACCAAGCCTCCTTGATCACATGTGGTTGATGGTGTTTCTCATAATCCTAAGGTCAAGGGTTCAAGGCATACAAATCAACAATCAAGATTTGCAATAAGTCTTCCATTCAAAATAGGGGTGCACACGGTCCGGATTGGATCAGTTCTCTAGAAATCCAGTAACCGGATCATTCTGACCGGTTCCAGAAAATTATGAACCAAAACCTAACCAATATAAGTGTAGAACCTGTCCAGATCCAAACCGCAAGACCGGACCGGTTCCGGTTCACGTTGGAACATTTTTTCACAACACATGAACTCAAAAGATTATTTAGAATTTGAATCACTAAACAACTCATAAAATGATTATAGAATTTTATAAGATTTGAAACCAAAAAGAATACCTTATTAAAGACTTCCTAACAAAATAGTAGATTTCTACTGTAAATAGACAGAAGAATACCTTACTAGAAAAAAAAATATTAACTTACCAAATCAAGATTCATATTTTGTATATGTATAAAAAATAGTAATATATACATATATTATTGTTAAACGGTCCGGTTCGGTTCTAACCGTGGTTCTTAAATTGAGAACCAGTAACCGAACCATCGGTTTCCTATATTTTTCAGAACCATAACCAGACCAATGAACCGCATAACCTAACTAAATAGAACGGTTCAGTCCGGATCGAATTGGTTTGGCGATTATATTGGTTTTCTTGTGCACCTCTAATTCAAAAGATCCAACAATTTTGTGCAGCCTTGTACAGCAAAACAAGATGTGAAAGTGTTGGGACAGACGTTACACTGACTCAATTTATAAAACAGCACACTTGCATCAATAGGAGTATTACTCTCAGCGAATGCAATTGAAACAAGATTTCCACCGCACGATATGGCGCTTATCTAGAACATCAGAGTTTCGGGGGTTTGAAATCGTAGATTTTCAACGACGGAAATTGTTACTCGGTAGAGTTGCAAGTTCGAAGCATGACTTCCATCCACTAAGATTTTGTTGTAAAAATCGTAAACTTTTTTTCAGTACTTAAAAGAACTCGTTTTTGCATCAATGCTTACTTGGACATACATGATTAGTTGTGTTATGAAGAAATAATTGTAAACGAATAACGAAGACCAATCATAAGTTGGCATACAAGGTGCCGATTTTACACGGTGGAAAAAATTGATATCTATACATAGATTACAAGCTTTGAGCACTTTACTGAAAATGTAATGTAGATACAGAATTTTGTACTCTTTGCAAAAATCAAAACTTTCTATACATTGATTTCCACTCAAAAGCCTCCCCATGTCACACAATATTTGAGACATCTTTCAAATCTGTTTCCTCTGTTGTATCTTCAGTGCTTTTGGGTTTTAAAGAAGATGAATTTTGTATTGGAATCTGATTAGACAAAGAGGACTCTTTTGACTCCCTCAAGTTAAGAGATGTGTAAACTGACATTCCAAAAAGAGCTGTGACAGCACCACAAATGCTCACGAACCCTGGATCCGAATCGAATAGCACGTAGCCCCCGAGTAGGATTACACATGTTTTGAATTGCCCCAACACCACATGAGAAGTAGCAGAAGTTGCACTGCACGCGCAAATTCAAAACTCATTAGTAATGAGATGAAGAGGGTACAAAAGTTTTAAGTTTCCAGGTTTAATGCCATAATGAAATGGTAAGTTGAAAATTTGGAAATGGATGGAGGATTGGGCTTTAGAAACTTACCCAAGTGCTAAAGCTCCAGACCATTGCAAGAGAAATCCAAGAAGTGCTGATATTAGGACAGCAGATGAGTTGCTGAGATTCCACACAAAGGAAAATCCCCCCGGGGGATCCAGCCATGGCATTAGAGCTACTAAGAAAAAGATTGTCACAGGGGTAGTCTTCCACATCAACCTACACTCCGACAGAGAGAAGATGGTTCTTCATTAATCTTTGTATCGGGTGTTTTTGGGTGACTCGGTATCCTGCTCGATGGACCAGACTTATTTGAGAAAGGCAGAGACGTGAATATTTTACTTACGCAAGAGCTGTCCAATTGCCTTGTTGTTGGAGATTAGACCATAGAATTTTGTTGATGGAACTTGGGATTATCCACGCGATTGCAATGCAAGCGCCAAAGAGATTGAACTCTAAATCTGTCACAGTTGCCACTGCCACACCTACTGAGACCACAGCTAGAGCCAGAATCTGCAGCACCATGCATATAAAACTCTCATTCATTCATGAACACCAGAAGAAAAACACTTACATCCATAAAAAGCCTTACGAGATCGTATAAAAGATCAAGCCTTTAGTGTGTACTCACCTTGTTGAAAGAAACGGTTTTTCTAAAGAGTATGAACTCTGCAAGAACTATGGTTGGAGTGACTGCAATTTTAGCCATTTGGTAGAACCCGACACTGCAAACGAGCTGAATTATGAGAAATTTGGAGAAAATAGCAGATTGGAAGGGAAAAAATATGGAACAGAAACAAAAAAGTTGTCAATTGGGTGGTTGAATTTGAACCTGTTATGCTTTAGACTAGTATTGGCAAGGCCAGAGGCAAACGCCATGACAACACCTAAAGAGAAAAGAGAAGAGAAAGGTGTGGTTTTGGAAGGAGGAGAGGCTGGAAGCAAAGAGAATGCCTTGAAAATGGCAAGTAGGACCCAAGCTGAGGAGTAATGGATTAATGTGAGATAGATTGGGAAGTTAAATCCAACTTTACCCATAACCTGAAAAAAGAAAAGTACAAATGGAAAATGAGTATTAGTTTGATTCTCCAAATCTGTAATTTTAATGCCAAAAGTCTAATGCATTGACTACAAAAAGATACTAAGAAAACACACGGAGATTGGGTTAGTCCAAACGGAGCTTTGCTCTTGTGTTAATTGAGCTCCCCGCAAGTTGGCGGAAGGATTGGGTCTCCAGAATTAATTGAGGTGCGCGTAAGCTTGTCTGAACACATGAGTTATATAAAAAAATATATAGCCCACGGAGATAAGAGAGGAAAAAGCCTCAATTCTAATGCATTGACTACAAAACCATACACAAAATCCAACAGATTCTATTGCATTGACAACACAAAAGATACTAAAAAATTCAACAGAGATAAGAGAGGGAAAAGCCTCAATTTTAATGCATTGACTACCAAACCATACACAAAATCCAACAGATTCAATTGCATTGACCCCAAAAACATTCACAAAATCCAACAGAGATAAGAGAGGGAAAAGACTCAAGTCTAAGGCATTGACTACAAACACCATACACAAAATCAAACAAAGATAAGAGAGGAAAAAGAAGGATTACAGACTAATTTGTTTGCCATAATAATGCCAACAGCAACAAGAAAATTGAAGGTCATTGCCACAACAGGGCCACAAAGGCGCTGTTGCTGACGCTTAGCGCCTTCTGAAGTTCGAAGCTCACTATACAGTGCACCTCTGAGTTCTTCCAATGCTCTACCTGAGAGAGAGAAAGCGAATCTCAAATTGGACATGCAAGTAGGAAGAGCTTCATAATCAAATTTGACTAACTTTCCAAGAAAATCAAGATGCGACTCTTGACATCCAGATAAGTAGATAACTATACATTAAGACATGAAATCCTAGGAGAGATAACATGAGAAGTAAAGAAAAAAGTAAAGGCTCTAAATATGCATAACTAGGCCCTCAAAAGAAAAGAAAAAGATGGCTTAACTAAGTCATTGTTCATACCGGCAACCACTCAACTAATGTTAGACAAATTGAGTTGGGCTGAGTAGTGGTTGATCTTGGTATGAAAACGAGATCCAAAAATGAGTTCAATTTTGATATCTGTTATCAGAGTAGTCACGTTGTAAATAATACGCCCCACGTCATCACGAGGGACTTTATTGAACAACGAAAGCTTATTGAGCCATGTAGTTGGTTGTTCCAGTTTGGTTTAAAAACTTAACAAAAGCTAAAAGTATATTCAAGTATGATTCGTCTATGTAACTGTAATATCTCGAATGAGCTTTCAATATATATTTGTGCGCGAGGGACACACTACATTACCAAAAAAAAACCCGAATAAAGATTAACAGCACCTAAGCTAGAACTGTTTACAGATATCAAATGTCCGAACGTGAATAATGCAACTCAAATTCTGGTTTGGCCATGGAAATGCAGAAAACACCTCAGTTGGGAAAAATATAGCAGACCCCTGAAAAATAATATAACAGGACATTCATTTCCATGCATACATATGTATAGAGATATATGCCAAGGATTTGAATCCCGTACCATACGTACAAATAGGTATATGATGCAGAGAGAGAGAGGGGAAACCTGCTTCGCCTGCATCACTATCTTTTCGTTTGATGAATCTCCTGACATCTTTTCCCCTCAAAAAACTGATCAATCCCATTTCCACCCTCTAATTCTATCAAGGAGATATCAATCTAAAAAACCCATATCGCAATGAAGAAAATTAGGAAATCAAAATTGGAAAACGAAGAAAATAATGGTGAAAGTTGAGAAAAGAGAAGGGGAAATGGAAGGAGGTTCGGGAGGTTGGTATAATGTAACAGTTTGGTGGAGCAGAGTTCTGTTACCAATAGAATTTGAAGTTAAATGAAACATCAGATCTGATGTGACCTTGGAACTTAAGGATACTGAAAATGGTTTCTAGCAATTTTAACCAAATGGTGAGGCAAAAAGGTATTCTCAGTTTGTTAAAATTCTAAGGCTTTGTTTGATATATGCAAAATAATTTGTTCTTTTTTCGTACCAAAAAGAGACAAACTCAATTTTCATTTTTTTTGGTATTTCTAAAAGTAGCTTAATAGATGGTAGGGGTGCACATACACACAGGGCTGGGTCGGGTTCGTACCGGGCTTATTCTAGATAATAACGAGATTTGTACAAGCCCAAGCCTGGGTCATTAATAATCGGGTTTCATTTAATATGCCCAAACCTAATCCAAAAAAAGACGTCTGAAAAATCTTTTGAGATAAATTTTAAACGAAGAACAAATTTTTATTTTTATTTTGAAGTAACTTGTTTGACACATTACTAACGAAGTCTAAATGCATGGTAACAAAAGCATTCCTTGCCGATAAAAAAAACAAAAGCATTCCTTTTGTTTTTGATAATTCAGGTGTCCGGACCAGTTTACGAGCACCTCGATTAATCATGGGCTCAATCCCACTGTCCACTAGCAGAGAGCCCATTACAACCAAAACAAAATCTCCCGTGAACTGACCCCAAAGGAGTTGATAAATAAAAGCATTCCTTGAATACTATATTATCCAGAGAAAGTGCTGAAATATCTATGAACACTTGCTACAATTTTGTGATAGTTATGCGTTCAAAATCTAGTAAACTAATAATTTATTTATTTTTTTAAAAATCTTCAATCTTTTTCTGCACAGATTTACTTAAAAGATCTTCATAATGTGGCATAACCTTATTTACATAATCCATATTTTTTAAAAGCACTTACACGCTTGCATTGGCGCTCCGTTAATGCACACACACATCATTATGTGACTTAGGCCTAACCCATGATGTTTCATTTGATTATGGATAAATCCGAAGGCAAGAGATGGCGAGAAAGTTGTGAGCTGGAAGTCATCTTTTAGACTCATTCAATTAAAGTAGATTATCTCGGATTTAACGATGTATAGTCCACAGTTTGTTCACCAAAAAAAAAAAAAATCCACAATAAAATAAATATTTTGGGAGCGAAATTGCTTTTCATTTTTGTTTGATAACTAGATATTCGGGTCAGCTCGCGTGCACCTTGACTAATTTCCGAACGCTGGAGGTAACGACTGGGCATAATCCACAGTGACACCAAAAGATTGTTGGCAAAAGAAATTGAATCTAAAACTTTAAGTGGGAGTAGAAATTGCTCATTCATTGGGGAGATTAAGAAAATATTTCTTCACTTTCTCCAAGACCTGCTCAAATACAAATTAGTTCTGTAACATTTAAGTAATAAAAAGTGAGACTTTGCTTAACCGGTACCCAATGTCCACTTGTTAACATGGTGATATAATTACCAGGTTACGTATTTAAAACAAAAACTAGTGACCCAATAATAGCATTTATTGTGTTAGATTTTTCAATCATTATTGAAATACTGTACATTACTACTAAGAACTTTATATTTCAAAATCTCCACTGTTTGGATATCAAGAAGATCTGTTGAGGGAAAGTTTAGAAAATGACATGAAACTACTTGAAATATTACACTTTTAATGGACAACCAAATGTTTTCTCTCTATTTTTTTATGTGTTAAAGACGGAGCGGAATTAATATTACGAAATTAAAATTCTGGGGTATTTCACCCCTACAGAGTCTTCATATAATTGAAATAACAACACATTAGGGGGATTAGTGAAAGAAATAAATCCAAACGGGTGTTGAAGAGCACCCCCAATAAAGGGGCATCCCAATAAGTTTTAGTATTATGCCAGGTAGTGGTCTTTTTGAAGCCCAAACAAGTGGTCTAATTCGGTTTTATGACCCTTAAAATATGTTATTTTTAAAGCCCAATAATACACATAAAGCAAAGGCTCATTAAGTGGGTGGAATAAGCTAAAGAATGAGTTAAATAAGAAGTATCCTAATAAATCACAAGTTGTGCAGCCAAAGCTGTGTTTTTTGAAGAGTTTTTTGGGGAACTACGATAATGCTTTTGAATTTTTTTAAGTAAATTACAAGTTCACAACCAGCCCCAAAGTTGAATAATTTGAGGGATCATTAGTTATTATTCATTAACTACCATTTAGTAGTTGCAGATCAAAAAAAAAAAAAAAACTACTACCATTTAGTAGTTAACAGTAATAGATCATTAATGTCTTGCCATGACTTTAAATTCTAGTGTGGTCTGTGAACTGCTTGAAATGGATGAAAATTAGCCCATTAATTTTGTTTTTAAGACTATAAGGATTTGATTCTTGAATTGTGCATAATTGTTAAGGTTATGGATGACAATTGGCTCATTCATCTAATTTTTTTCTTATGTAAATGGTTTTGATCATAATGTGGAAAAGTGAAACTTTTTCATTTTTTTGTTGTTGTATACACATACATTTATATTTCTCTTACAATGCCTCTTTTTTTGTTTTCACTTGGGTGCATCTTGCCTTGTAAACGTCAGCTATCTGGTTATGAGAAAAGAAAAAAGAAGCATTAGTATATGATTAGTAGGACTTTATGTAGTTTTATCTTTCCCGTATTGCGACTGATTGCTTTTTTTTTTCCCACTATAAAAATCTTCCAATTTTAAGGTCATCCTAGGGTACTAAAAAATCTAGGGTCGGCCCTGGTTAGCATCCACAGTAACTTACATATGTTTCCTTTGTACCATATGTTTTCTTATATAAACCATATAAAACGAAGGTTCATATGGAGGATGGGCTGAAGGTTCCTTTCCTTCCATATGACGTCTTGTACTCTTGCGGTCTTTTGACGATTTGTTTGGAAATTTTGGAGTTCAACACATATGGATGGATGGGCTGGTCCCAGAATGTTGAAAAAGTGAAGGAGTTGAAGCTGGTGACTGAAAGCTTTCATTTTGATTTTGTTTGTGCCTTCGCCAACCATTGTCCTTTGGTTGTTAGCCTTGCACGTGATGGTTTTGGGTTTACCCTAGTTCAGTGCCGACTCTGATGCATATTGACCCCATCCGAGCTGTCCGTGCTCGGCGATCAATGATCTAGATCATTTCGGTAATGACAATGCAGATCTATTTGGATCTGAACAAATTTGGGCCGTTGATCGCCGAGCATGAACGGCTAGGATGGGGTCAGCATGCATGTTGTTCCTTAAGGGACAACACCATCCCCCATTCCGACCTCTTTTGGGGCTATAAAACGAACTTAGAAAATGTCGCCCTTGAGAAATTTTTGGGTGCAAATACAGTATGGGTGACGTGGTGCTCCTTCGGCGCATCCGAGCCATCCAAAAATACATCGAACGGCTCGGATTGAAACACACTTTTTTTTTCTTTTCTAATTTTTTTTTAAATCCGGACGGCACTTTCAATCCGGACTGTCCATTGCATTGTTGGACGGCCCGGATGCCAAGAGGGTACCACATGGTACCCTCCCCGTACCCAAAATTTTCTCGTTGCCCTTAATGTATATCACAAGCGTAAGTAGTGGCTCGCTCATGCGGTAGAGCTCTTGGATGTCTCATACTGCATTATGGGATCGAGTCTCATTCCCCTATTCCCTCATGTAATAGATTAAAAATGACGAATGACCCAAAAAAAATGTACGTCACAAGCAAAATTATAGACAGGTAAATCGACTTCAAAAACAGTGATTACTAGTAGTCAACATGATAAATTTCATTATCATACATAATAACTAAAAATTGCAACAATTCCAAAATTATAGTACATCGTTACAAAAATTTGATATAATCACTTAAACATCGTTTTTCTTACATTTTTAGTAAAATAGGAGTACTAATTACGCAAGTATAATTAATTAATTACGCAAGTGTAATTAATTTTACTATATGTTATCTTTGTTTCAATAAGATGCTCATGCTCTTTTCATTTAATTGGGGCCGTTTCTTACTTTGTATAAATGGGATCTCTTATTTGATGTGCTCAATTTGAATGAATTTTAGAAATACCTATAGCGAGTATATATACTAGATAATTTTGGGGCCCTTTTTTATGAATATTTTGATTGGGGATATAAATGTAACAATAGAAAACCCAGGTGCGGCACGTGACCCATGCGGGCTTAACTCCCTCCGTCGCTAGAGTGAGCAAACCCTATAGTCTTAAGTTCCGACCATTAGGCCAATTCTTTGATTTGAAAACAGCTACTTCATCCGGATACAATATCGAATAAAACTTTTCGCATATATGTAGGTCTTACATACATTTATTATGCGAGACCTACGTATATATGAAGAGTTGTATTTAATAATATTATGTCTGAATAATTGTGTTTCTAGCATCACGGGTATCAAGGCCGCAGTAGAAGTGAGAGTCAATGAGTCATATACTCCTATGTTGTTTGTAATTTGGTGGACATTGGACACCGACCGGCAGCCTTTGAAGCCCACGTGGCGTCCAACTGCTTTAATTTGCGGGCCTGATCGATAAATGTTGTAGGGTCTTTTAATTTCGGGCCGATGTATAAACCTGCCCCAGTGAAGTGAACTCAACAATGAGAAGGACCTTACAAAAAAAAACCTATGAGAAAGAGAATATACTCAATATTTTTTAAATTAAATAATCTGACATGGTCTACCAAATAATCTGACGGTGCATCTCGACCATCCGTGCATATTTTCGACAGTCCGGATTTTAATAAGACTCTTACATGTAACAGTCTTTTTAAAATCCGCATCGTCGATTTCTGGAAATGGACGGTCCAGATGCGTTTGTGCGCGTACGTACATTTGCGTGAACATACGCGTAGCCGGATTGCTTTTCAATACACATTTTTCACACATCCAAGGGTAATATTATAAATTCATGAAGTGTGAATTGTAAAATGAGGGTGTGAAAATCATTTCCCTTTATTAATTTATCTTTATTCAATTTTTCGCATATGTGAATATACTTTTTTTTTGTCTTTTTAGTGAAATTTTGTATGTAAAAATTTCACTAAAAGAAAAAAGAGAGGTGCATATATCAAAATGGAGGTGTAAAAATTATTTTCTTAAATTTTTGTAGATTAGATTCTTCATGACAAGAAGAATCAAAAAGAGTTTAAAATTATGATTCAACCTCAAATCTTTTTCGATAAAGGCCAAAAAATCTGGATTTTTCTATTTTGTATTTATCAAAAAATTAAATTTTAAGCATGGTTTTATACTTTTATAAATTTTCTCATCGAAAATATAAATACTCCACAAAAATTGAACGCGAAATTAACAAATAGAGTACTAAGAAAAAACTTTGAATAGAGAGAAAAAAAAAAAAAGCTAAACAAGGAGTAATGTACTTGGCTCATTGGCTGGGTACCAATAGCAACAGTCCAAATGGTGGGTCTCAATACGAGGAATCAGCTTCTGACCGGCACGTCGGCATGAAAGAAGGTGAAAGTATTTCCTTCTTTAACGGGGGAGCATTCGAAAAAACACCCCTATTTCCTCTTTACACCCTCTAGAAACGTCAAATTAGTTTATGCTCCTCCTAGGCAAAATTGTCCTTACATACATACCCAACCCTTTTCCCATTTCGCCCATTCGGTGCTATGTCTCTACCTCCATCGCTCCCTACTTCACCATCACCTCTATGCATTCTATGGTTTCCATAGTTCTTTAGTTCTATAAGCGCTAACACCTTTGTTTCCTACCTAGTTGTGGTTTACGCATACGTTTTACTCTTTATTTTTAAACATTGCCCTTCATCCCCAGCGGTGGAACAAGGATTGAAATTTGGGAATGACACTAGGAATCAATTTCACTCTTTATTTTTTCATTTTGAAACATTGCCCTTAATCCCCAGCGGTGGAGCAAGGATTGAAATTTAGGAATGACACTATGAATCAATTTTTATTATTCTTGTTTTCCAGAAAGTGTGAAGAAATATGTGAAGAGATAGGCTACGATCCAAATCGTTAATTTTTAAAAAGAGATCTTTGCATTATCTATTTAGAAAATGTCATAATCTAGATACCAGTAATCAGGGACAGAGTCAAGATTTCACTACGCAGGGGGGATTTTTTTTTTCCAAAATACTTTGCAATGGGTGAGACAATATAATTCATAGGAATTTTTGTTTTTCTATATAATACTAGAGGTTTATGTTTCTTGTAGGGGCGAGGCCCCCCTCTGACTCCATCCCTGCTAGTAATTACCTAATGGAATAACTTAGTTTTAAAAAATGGCTAGAACTAAGGGTAGGGGTGGCTAGCTCTGCCCCATCTATTTCACTTTCTCTTTTCTTGCTACCACTCCCTAATTCTTATTAAATTTTTCTTACCACATCTCTTCTTCCTCCGTAGTGGCATATATTCTTCTTTTCTTGTTCCTTTACGACCCACTTCACCTTCCTCTTCCACTTCAGTCTTTCTATCTCAAATTTT
Organism: Gaultheria prostrata; assembly: GCA_036023075.1. NCBI lineage: Eukaryota > Viridiplantae > Streptophyta > Magnoliopsida > Ericales > Ericaceae > Gaultheria > Gaultheria prostrata. The sequence goes on from JAXBDA010005423.1 coordinate 14,145, forward strand.
ACAAATCCATCCTATTCATATCCCCCCCAGTCACAAATGCCGCCCTATTTGACATTTAGGATTTGAGAAATGATGATGGTTTTAAAGGAAAATAGAGAACACAGAAAACCGAGAGTGAGGGGGGAAATAGGAGGTGGCATGGAAGCTCAGCCACATAATCATTCAAAATGGTCTTTGCTCTCGTTCTCAATCCTCGCTTTATGCTCATGCTCTCAATTATCGCACTAAAAAATTCTAGTTGTTTGGAAAGTTTTTGCACCCGCACGTGCATTATGTGACTTATCATGAAAGGCATGCCGCTTGCGTTGTCTAGAGAAGATGGTAGTTCAGAATATTTGAGGCTTTTCAAGTGTAAAAGAGAAGAGAAGGGGTGTAAAATGTAAATAAGGGAGTTGTCGAAAAGAAAGTGATGTGGAAAAATGGAGAACTTTTTGCATAATGCATATGGAGGCTCTCTCTCCGTCTTCACACGTTGACCAAAAAAATCAATCAATCTCTCTCTCACACATGTTCAAATGATTCACGTAAAAAAAGTAACCCGATCTGACACCTCATTTCTAGAAAGAAACACATCTAATCAGCAAAAACCCAACCTTTTCTGAGCTACCTATTCCCCTGTTTCATATTTCTGCAAAAATCCCATGATCCTTCCCAGCCATTTCTGACCCAATTCCTTTTTTCAGGTTTCAATTCGGATTTGGCGCCATACAGACCACTCCTAGATTCTTTTTTTTTTTTTTGTGGGTACAAGATTCTTTTTTGATTCAAAGTTTAGTGTTTTGATTCAACCACTTTTACAGATTCTGCTCCTGCCTTCATGGAGCTAGTCCCCTATTCAGACCCAACCTCCTCCTCTCCCGCATGGCAAGACATGTTTAGATCAGCCTCAACGCGCCCTCCCATCCAAACCCACGCGCCACCCCCTTCAACCCACGCGCCGCCGCCAAATGCAAAAAACCAAGACCCTCAAAACCACCCCCTCTCGAGCGAAAACCCTCAGGTACGTCTCGCCCTCTACATAGCCATGGCCCACGCCGGCCTCGCTTTCGCCATTTTTATCCTCTACTTCGTCTCTAAAATCCTCGAAGAATACCTTCGCCCTTTACAATGGGCCGTCCTCTGTTCTATCCCTTTAAGAGGCATTCAACAGACCCTGGTTGGGTTTTGGTCCGAACCCTTGAAGCTAGGGCTCACAGATACCCTATTGGCTGTCCCTTCAGCTGTTTTTAGGGTTTTTGTGGGTACCCTTGTTGATATAAGAGATCTGTGCTTTAGGGTTGTTTTAAGAAAGAACAGATCAGGTGTTTTGAGACGACACCGAAGTGGGTTTTTCAAGTTGATACGTTGGCTTGTGTCTTTTTGGGTGTTTGTGACTGTTTATGAAAGGATGGGGCCAATTGGGTCTTTTTTTATTATTGGGTTGGGGTTTCTTTTCACTAGTAATTCTGTTGAGAAAACAATGCATAAGGTTTCATCGTTTAGGAATAATCATAGCTTTCGTCGTAGCAAGTTTAGTGCATTTTTCACAAGGGGGATTTTGAAGAGGTTGAAAACCATTGTGGCCATTGGTTTGATAGTTGGAATGATTGTTGGGTTTTTGGCAGGATTGATTTTCTTCTCTTATAAGATGGGAGTTGAGGGAAAAGATGCGGTAATATCGCTGAAATCGCACGTTGAACAGAGCAATTATGCTGAGAAAATTGGTGTTAAGAAGTGGATGGATGAGAATGATGTGCCTGGTATGGTGGATAAGTATACCACAAAGTTTTATGAAACTGTTTCTGAGCAAATTGATGGTTTAGCAATGCAGTATAATTTGACGGAATTTGTTACGGAGATCAAACATTTCGTGATACCCCCGTCTGCGAACTCTTCAGGGAAGTCGACTGCTTTGATGACCCCATCCCCATATATGGAGAAAATGTTGAGTTTGAGGAAAAGGGTCACTAACCATGAATGGGGCGAAATTTATACTGAATTGGATGTAATCTTCAGGGAATGGTTGATAAGTAGGGAGGATTTGGTTGAAAAGGCAAAAGGGTTTGCCATGCAAGGATTGGATGTGACACAACGGGTATTTATTAGCAGTAAATCCGTCCTAGGAGGAAGTGCAAAGGTTGTGTTGTCGATAGGTAACTCCATAGTCTCTGGAGCAGCGGGTTTTTTCAATTTTGTTTCTCAGTCGATGGTTTTCTTCTGGGTTTTGTATTATCTCATCACATCTGAATCCGGTGGGGTAACTGAACAAGTCATGCACATGCTTCCTATTTCAAAATCTGCTAGAACCCGATGTGTTGAAGTTCTTGATAAAGCTATTTCCGGTGTTATGTTGGCAACTGCTGAGATTGCTTTCTTTCAGGGATGTCTCACTTGGCTTTTGTTTCGTTTATACTCGATACACTTCTTGTACATGTCGACTGTGATTGCATTCATAAGCTCTTTGGTTCCCATCTTTCCGTCTTGGCTTTCAACTATTCCTGCAGCCTTGCAATTGGTATTGGAAGGAAGATATCTACTGGCAATCAGCTTGGCCATTATTCATCTTTTCCTTATGGATTATGGCACTGGTGAAATTCTGGAGGATATACCTGGTCATAGCGCATATCTTACTGGGCTGAGCATCATTGGTGGAATGACATTGTTCCCCTCTGCACTGGAGGTAAACTGCCTACCATTGATTCACTTTTGTTCTTCATAATTATTCTCCACATATTCTGTTCTTTCTCTTCCTATGCTAGTTCCTTCTCCTTCATCAGATACTTGAGGAATGCCATTTCCAAACCAAAATTAACCAGTTAAGGTGTCTAATGCTAACTGCTGATGTTGCTCTGAGGGTGAAGCTGAACCTTTCTTATAATCGTTGATACTCAGTCTAGAAGTTTAGTTATTGACAATGGTAATTAAAAGACTACGCTTCCTGGAGAAAAACTTGTATGCCGAACGGGTACCGCTACGTGTTACTTATCGTCTCATCTGAGCCTTCCAAACATGTTTTGGACTGCCTAGATTTAAGGGTGCCAATTTTATAAATTTTGGCGGCAAATTTACCCTAACAAATCTGGACCGTCCAAAACATGTTTGGACGGCTTGGATGAGCTGACGGGTACCACATGGCGGTACCCATTTGGCATTCAAGTTTTTCTCCACTTCCTGAACCTGATACAACAGAGTCAAATCTTTTTGTAATATAAAAGAAAAAGGAGAACCGTGTGGATTCAGGATATCAGTCTTTTCTGAATGGATTGCATTGGCTGTTTCTATAACCTTTGTTTCCAAGTGTTAGTTCTGAAATCTTATCCATTTACTAGTTTCTTAATCAGATGTTTGAAATAGTTTGTTATAGTAATCTGTAGTGGAAGGAGTTTTCATTTGTATGGCTTTAGCATTTGATTGTAATTAATGAAGTGATTATGGTTGTTGGGGCTTTTTGCGCAGGGAGCGATTATGGGACCACTGATAACTACCGTGGTGATAGCTCTTAAGGATTTGTACGAGGAATTTGTTTTGGATGAAGATGAACCTAAGGAAAGTGACGAGTAGACCTCCTTGCATTATTCGAGTGCTTGCTTCCGAAGGAATGCCCCGTTTTGGCCAAAGATTGTGCCTAAAGCAACGGCTGAGCTGCTTACGGCAAGTTGTAGAATTTGTTACCCCAAAAGTGCATGGGTTATGACAAAACCCTTGACAGTGTCCCAGTTTGTCAACCTATGTCATCAATTTTACTGGTTCTGTGTTGGTTAATACTCCCTATGTTTTTTGGGGTTCCTTTCCCTCTTTTGCGGGCACGAGTTTGGAAAAAGCAATATAGATCCTTGTATCTGTAGGTTGTTGGTTTGTATTGAAAGATATTTGTGCATTTTCCATTCATTTAGTAAGTTATAAGGAAGAATTTACTTGCTCCCATAAATAGAACATTAGAAAAGTGTGATAATTTTGTGCTTTCCCTTCTGCTTCTTGAAATCAGTCATCCAGCCGTAAAGGTTTTTCAGAGGACACAAGCAGCCACACATGCAGCGAGAGGAGCTCAACTTCTTTCAAAGGTTGCACTTCTACCTCAGACAGCCGTGAAAGGATATAGAAATACTCAGTAAAGAGGTTTGGTTAGTTTGGTTAAGAAACCACGCGGGGATAGCATTTTCGATGCTTGAATGAAACAGACAGCAGAAGGATTGTATGTCAATCCAGTATCCACCAACAAATTCCAGGAAAGCTGAGCAATGCTACACAAACTCCAAGTACAACTGTGTCTGGCACCGTGTAATGCACATGGGCATCAAACTCCTCCAGACATAGTTGTGTCCTTGACTTGTGTTTTAAAGGGGTGTGCATAGAATTTCTGGACATACAATGCTTAGCCAGATGGGATGTTCATCCTCTCCTAAAGGAGAATCCGGCAATCAAGTTGTTCAAAAGTAACTGAACAAACATAAATGGACCTTTCCCAACAGAAGTGACATAAAACACTTCCTTTCCTTTGTCTACTTTTTACATTCCTCTTCTTCCCTTGGAGAAAGACCTCCATCTTTGCAAACTCACAAAACAAATCCAATATCCAAGCACAACCTCAATGATCGAAAAGGTGAAACTAAATAGTGAGCGAGAAGAATTTCCCAATACAATAGATCAATGAATTGTTGCCTTGTTGCCAGGTTGACTCAAGGCAATGGCATTTAGCTATGGAATCTAATTGCAACACTTATTATCTCACTGAAAATGGAAAATGCACACGAAGTATAACACCACATCAATCAATTCAGAAAATCAACTAATTCTTGTCAAGTTTCTTGAAAAGCAAATATCACAACAGAGTCTCACAAGAGATGTCTACTTTCTGAGTCATTTCTTGACCAAATTCATACACAGCACAAGCATTGCGAGTTTAGTACATAAGAATGATTTCATGAAGGTTATCTTTCTTAAACTTAAATCACGAGTTATTTCATGTACTTCTGCAGAAATTTTCGGTGAAAGTCACTTCTGATGGTATCATTGATGAAGCGTTTGGGCGTCTTGGATTCACCACGAGCCTGGTTCTTAAACACCACATCATCATCCCACCTGCATAAAAGTTGAAAACAACAGTTGTAATATTGGATCATGAATCCACCCAACAAAGAAGCCAAAAGAGGGAAAGTTGGATCTTCAGGAAACTAACCTCCTTTTCACATTGAAAGATGTAGGATTATTAAGAAGCGGGTTTCCGCGTATTAATTCTGCTTCTTTGACCTTAAGCTCTTCTTCTTGCATTTGTCGTTCCTGCCCACGCATGTAATATGGTCAGTATTTATTAACAAAGCTAATGTCGTTGATAATTTTGCTCAGTGGTGAGGCCAGAATGTCAACAGTGAACACTAGTGGCGCCAAAACTTGTTAAGGTACAGCAGCAAAAGGGTCTGGCTGTGGTGCCCCAAAGTGGTATTGGGGCACCGGTGCCCCAGTTTTAATTACCATGAACACTGGGTCTACAAACTATAAAAACAGATCACACTTACCACAAAAACAGACCACACTTACCACGCGTATAGGCCATAAATTGTGATAAGTAAAGCCTGTGTTTATGGTAAGTAAAGCCTGTGTTTAAGTACAATTGCGCGGGAAAAAAGCAAAACCACCCTCCTCCTTGTGGTGGTTTCCTCTAATGGCTCAGATTCATCTATTTTTTATCTAATGGCTTAGATTTAGTGGGGCACCATAGAAATTTCATCTTCAAAGAGAGATTACCTTACGGAGATTCTCTTCTGCTTTTTCCTTCTTTATTCGTTCAAGCTCAGCCAGGAGGGCTTCCGTGTCATCTTCATCATCATCGTCATCTTCGTCATCACTAACCACAAAATAGTGACATTCAATCAAAAATGCAAAATCCTAAAAATGCTTCTCACTGCCTAGGTATGAAGAGCAAAAAAATTCCCCAACAAAATAACTGAAGAAGATTTAGTAAAACTCATACGACTGACAAGAATAAATCATCAATAGTGTTAACTGTCATGCAATTCAATCAACAAACCAAGACATCAGCAAAAGCTTTTCTTAGCACTTGAAATAGTTCACAGAGAATTCGAACCTTTCATCACTTTTAACTTCCACATCAGCATCGTCAGCATCTACACTACGTGGAATGAGACGATCTTCAGTATCCCTCCTTGCCCCTGTAAAATATGTAAGGTTAATGACACAAAACTATAGTTAATCGTTTGCACACCAAGTAGAACCCAGAATAATATTTCACCTTCCAGTAGAAGGTGGCCTCCTTTTCTACGATCTCGATCATCTGCAAACACAAACAGTTTAACATCAATCAAATAATAAAATATACATCAAATCAGCAATGAGGAAGAATCGTCAAGAAGAAGGGTGGCGGGTGGCCAATTTTCGTTACCATTGTAGGACTTGTCCTTCGATGAGAAATGCCTATGCTCCCGCTCCTCCAATTCTCCACGGAGATTCCTCTTCTGCAATTCGTCAAGGGTGTCTTGTCCCTCCTTTCTGCAGCAACAGAGAGATCAATTTGGGGTCAGTTTCTATAGACAGGTATCTGAAAAGATAACAGCTTCATATAGATGCAGATGAAATAGCATACTGCAGCAGCATAGATAAAGATTCATTTGTGGAACATCCCTTGTTCCAGTGGTGTCTATTTTTTGTGCTGGCCATGTGATCCTCTGATTCAGAAAATCTAAGCAATTGCCGAACCTCGTTTGCCAAATAGTTAATTTCACATTCAGGAGGTGCCATAACAGAGGGACACGTGCCAAATGGATAGAACTAGAAACAGCTAAAACCTTATTTTCTTGCAGTTGAATTCATTATTTATGTTCGTGATCGAGTTCACCATGTCGGTAGTAGATTTCATCAAACAGAGTAAAAAGAAGGGTGGGTCGTGCAATTCATGTTAGTGTTACTCACCAGGGCAATTCCTCATACCAATTTCTTCAAAGGCTAAGTTGAGGTTTCCGTGACAAAATGCCTCAATATTTCTGTCCATTATACCATCTTGTGTTTGTTAAATTAGAGCACCAATATTCTTCAATACCATAAATTATAGAGTGTATGCAGATCTACGTTGTCATTACTCCAAATTTTCGCAAAACCAATTTTGATCTTGGTCCAGTTCACCATCAATTGTGCTTTGTGGCAATGTTACACCTATGTAGGACGGTCAGAAATAGCATGTACTGTGCTTTAGTACACAACACTACTACAGGAAAACTACGAGTGTTCCATGATCCCAAATCCCAATATTACACCTCTGAACTAATGCGGGACTTAATCACAATCCGTACTGGGATTGACAAGATTTTCCAATCGTAGAAAAAGGACTGGCAAGTAGTACAAACAAATTAGGCTACCTGGAAAGCCCTAGTACTGTCCTATCTCCATCCCAAGTTTCTATTAGTTGTAACCATAATAAAGGTGTCTACACATCCTGATTGTGGAAGAAAACAACTCAAGAATGTTAAGAAACCTAAACTAAGTACCAAAATATGCATACAAAACTTGAAGCGGAGAATGCCAACCTGGGCTTCAGAGTTGTGTGAGCAGCCATGTCCCTTGAAGAGTACTTTTGGGAGGGGCCGAAAATTCGAGTACCACCCTGTTCATTGCCACCTTTTGCAGGTGCCCACGTGGGTCGAGCTGCAGTCGTCATGTTTTATGACAGCCCTCAAGTTATCTGTAAAAATCAACTCCGCCAGATTTAAAAACCATATCTCAAGAAACCACGACAACCAAGAAGGGAAAAAGTAAGACGTTAATGCAAAATCCATAACAACATAAAGAATCAAATTGCACATCCACCCCTTGCGGAAGAAAAATGGTTATCCACACAACAGCAGCTGCTACTCCTATTCCAAGTGAAATACCGCACACGCATACGCACACTAAGAAATCCTAAGAACAACAATGGTCAATCATGATCCTCAAGTTTGGAATGATACATACAGTTAACTCCAAAATCCAAACCCAAGTGATAGGTTTGGTGGTCAATGCCTAGGACTTAGGGTCAAAACTCCATAGGTGCTATCAACTCTTTGGGTCCGATCCATACAGACTGTCCCAACTTTGCTCTTTTTGCTTATTTAAAATGATGGTCTTTGTTTCCCGAGCTCCATGATTGTTTCAAAATTCAAATGGTAAAAGCTTTGTACTGTTAAATTAACAGGAGAAGAAAATTGGCGAAAGGGTCCATGTTTTGGATTATAAGAAAACTAAACTAAACAAACTAGAAACCGAAAGTATTAAGTACTGGGATTGGGTGTGCAGAAAATATTTAGTAAGCAAAATTTTCATTGGCTTCTCTATTACGTACTTGTTTGCTCATAGTTCCAGAAATTGGTTTACTAGCTATATAAAAAGGGGATACCTAGATACAAGGAATCAAAATATACTCAATAAACCAAGCCACAGATCGGTTCATGCCCTCACGATTGCCAAACTCATGAACAGGGCCGCCCTAGGTAGAAGCCTAGAAAGCAACTGCTTGAGCCCCACCGAAAAGAACGGTTATACTGCATCTGCGCCTCCAGGTGTGTGGAACGGACATACCAGTACAATTTCAAGGATTGATTATCTAATAGGCCCCAAACATATGAAGTTTAAGCATATAAATTAGACATAAAAAAAACAGCAAACACAGGTATGGACGACGAGAGAGAGAGAGAGAGAGAGGTACCTCCTCGACTATGGGCTGGTTCTGATCGCGTAAAAATTGGATATATGTGGAGTAAACCCTAGAATTTGATCCACAGAGAGAGAGACCTGTTCGATTTTGGTCTGGATTTTATCGCGTAGAAATTTTATGAATGTGGCGACTATTACAAAGGAAACCCTAGAACTTTATCCTTGTGACAAATTAATCCCGTCAATTGAAACTTTTTCAATTCAAAGTCGAATGTTTTTTTTTTTTTTTTTAAGTTTTTTAATAACAAATCACATAACTTATAATTAACAAAAAAATGCCAAACACTTTGTATAAATAGTAACTCAACTCCTCCAACAAGCACTCACTCGTGTCTAAGTGGGCATGTCGGTGCTTGAGCGGATATTGGCCTCTTGTTTACATTCGTGTTCAGTCGGCCTAAGAAACTATTGTGGCCTTTGGATTTTATGTTCATTGCCTTTGGCGGCAAGAACACGTCGTGGAATGTCTTAACTAGCTTGGTGACAAGCTTACATGTCGTCGCGTGCCTTGCTACTCGTTGACAAGCCATGTTTTTTCTGAGTTATGCCTCGTGCTTTACATTGGTATCTAACCATTTGAATTTTTTGTAAATTATAAATTTTCAATTACCACATTTTTTTTAAACCAGAAACATAACACATACTCCATTCGTCCATTTTTAAGTGTGTTGCTTCGTAAATTCAACTTATTTTCTCTCACATTAACTTTTACAATTTTTACATTTACTTTCCACTCCTTATCCTTATCAATATAATAAGGGACACTTAAATAATCATCCTTCCACTCACCTAGAACTATGAAATCATCCCGTCCCTTTTTTGGAGTTACGTTTCCATCCCGAAATTCAAATAAACCCTATATTGCCCTTTATATTTATATATATATATATAGGGAAATTAGGATGAATTTAAAAGTTTCAAGGACCTCCCCGTAATTTAAGGATTGGAGATAAAATCCAATCCCTGAATTCATGCTTCAACATCGTCATCCCCATTTTAAATATAGAAACAAATCAAACCTCGTACCCCTAGAAAACTATTCATCCTCCTTCGCCACAGCCCAACGCAAACCTCGATCGGAGTCCACCCGCCTCCCATGAGCCATCGTCCTCCTCCGCCGATCACCACCCATCATCGCCCACCACAGAAAACCATCATCGTCATTTTTTCGCCATATTCTAGATGTTCTTCCTCCACCGTCCACCACAATTCGTCTTCCGGTTTCGCTACGTGGAAAAGGTTTAATCAGACTTGATCAACGTACAATGGCTCGACTTCGTAAGTTTTTTTTTGGATTTTCAGTTTCATGGTCGGTTATTTTATGGTTTTTCCAATGGCTCATGTCACTAGATGGACTAATTCACCATGAATGGTTTTCAATTTTAGTTGCAGATTGCACGATCTATTTTTTCAGTTTCATTTAGGTTTTTTCCGTGAATTGATTTTGGGTTTTACCATGAACTTTTAGAGTTTTACCATGAATGGTTTTTAGCGAGATGGATTCAGTTTCAGGGTTTTTCAGTTTACCATGAATAATTTCTAGCTTAGTGAAGTTAATAAGAAACAGAGTCATTAAACTGAAACTTCAAAGTAAGTATTATATTGGACAATCTATGTCGTTGCCATTCTGAGACCCTGAAAATTTGCAATAATACTTATCTTTGTGGTTATTGTTGTTTGTGGTG
>JAXBDA010005424.1:0-24502 GCA_036023075.1 Gaultheria prostrata
GTTCGGCATGGATTTTATGGGACATTTGGAGCTTAAGAAAGGCTGGAAGAATGTGTTGTGATAGAGGTGAAGAAACAAGAAAAGAAAAGGGAAAGTGTGGTGGTAATGTAAGAATAGAAGAGGGTAAAGATGATACGTGAGTGAACCTTCCCTTTTAATTGTTTCCCACGGCCGTCCCAATCTCTCTCTCTCTCTCTCTGCTGGTACCGAAAAATGGAGAAGGAAGGAATTTGGTTTTGGTTTCAAAGGAGCAAATGGGGTGAGACTTTGGTTGGTAGAACTTTGGGTTAGGAAAGTTACACGTCCAAGGAGACAAGGGGAATGGCTGGGAGCATTTCAGGGAACTAGACTAGGTCTAGAACTCTTTAGGGAATCAGTATGTCTTTCTAGATGTTAGACTTTGGGCTAGATCTACATATAATGTAGACATGAAAAGATTATAAGGTACACTGCACAACAACACTCATTCATGTACTCACACATTGTTCGCGCACAAAATAATACGACATATCATCTAAAAAAAATATAAGCGACAACTACATAAAATTAAATTTTCTAATTAAAATGGTATTTAAAAACTCGGACCATTACAATTAAACTAAACAAGTAATATTTATACCTCAATGTTCTAATTACATGAAATTAAATTTCATGAATAAAATAAAATAAAACAAAAAACTATTCAAAAATTCGGACCGTAACAATATCCGATCAAGGTGATTCTTCATAGAGAACCTAAAAAAAATATTTTAAACAAAATGAGTAGCTCCAATCATCTTTGTGAGACCCGAGACTGATCCAACACAGATTTGTACTGGATGGTGAAGTTCCCAGATCTGTGCCGTACCCATATTGTTCCTGGTCTTTTTCTCTGTTGCTTGTTTTTTCTTTTTATATTGCATGTTGTTGGTTCTAGCATAGTACGGGTTTTTCCCCTTGTATTATAGTAGTTTTAGGTCCCAAGCCTTAGAAGCCTATTCTCTTGGCCTCTTGTTTTGGTGGAATTCTTGAACAAGAATTACTTTGCAAAAAAAAATAGTGAAAGTTAGTCAAGGTAGCACAATGGTACATTTTTTTTCCTCGGCGAAAGTCAATATGGTTGTTGGAGTTAGTGTGTTTGAACTCCAGTCAACTATGTGAGTAAAATGGTGTCTACCACTTCACTTTGCAGCACAATAATATATTATATGTACATATATACTTCATCCGTCCCATTTTAGTCTTACACACTCAGTATTAGTTTTGGGTTCCGTACTATTTATTCTTTTTTGTAGAAGTCAATAAGCTAAATTCTAGAGCTATGTTCCTTATTTTTTGTGAAGTCAAGGAAAAATTTGAACTCAAGAGGGTGGTTGTTGGTTGGCAAGTTCAATATCTTTTTAGTACGGCGCTTCTATTCTTCTCATAAATGTTCTCAAAAATGGTCACACAGTTAGGTTTGAGGGGAGAAAAACTTGCATGCGGATCAGATACCGCCATATGGTACCTGTCGTTGTATCTGCCAAACATGTTTGGATGGTCCAGATTTGTTAGGGTAAATTTTTATAAATTTTGGGGGGAAATTTAACCCAACAAATCTGGACAGTCCAAAATTTGTTTGGACGGCTCAGATGCGCTAACGGATACCACGTGGCGATACCCGTTTGGCATGCAAACTTTTCTCATTTGAGGGAGTATCTGAGTAAGAAATGGATTCTTTCCCGTCCTTAATTTGAATTGGAAGGGATAATCCACATCTCAACTATCCATTTGTTTCAATTAACGGTTTCGATTTGTTCAAAAACTCTTATCGATAAGAGCTAGTTTCTAAGCAAATCCAAACCAGTAATGATATTATCAAAGTTTGCACCTTAACTATTGTCTACTGTTTCAAGCAGGGATGGCAATTTATCCTGTCCCTACCCTATCCCGCCTTGTTCAGGGCGGGTTTTTGTCAAATTTTCTAGTATCGGAGCGGGTTCGAGGAAATATAGAAAACGGGGTGGGGTAGGGTTTTGGGCGATGCGATGTTACCCCGCAGAATTATAACTTTAGTCTAATATTTTTAGGATTAGACTAAACAAGTAACATTTATACCTCAATATTTTTCTCATTATACTAAAAAACTTTTATTTCACCTTTATATTTTTCATGAATACTAAAATGCCACTTTATATATAAATATTTTTCTTAGTTTCAATATTTTTTTCCCATTTTCCTTACGGTGCGGGGTAGGTAAACCTGACCCCAATTGAAACAGAAATGAGGGCTAGCGCACCACAAATTACCCGGTCAGGGCCATGTCAAAATTTTGGGACCGGATTCGAGGTATGCCAAAATCCACCCCACCCGCCTATTAAACACCGCATTGTTTGGAGCAGCTGCGCATTATCAAACCCAATGAATTATGATGGGTGCACAAGCCATAAGGAGTAGATCACTTGGCAAACAACCACATGTAAGTATTCACCTCCTCAAAAAACTTTGGGAGCCACATGCATAAATTATTCATGGTTTTCGGAAACACCGAAAAGCCAATGTTACAATTAATGCTTATTGTTAAGGGCCAAGTTTCCCACTTGAGAGATTTTATCAACTTTCTTCCTCAGTTGATAAAATCAAGGATTCGATAAACTTGATTTTATCGAATCTTGATAAAATCAATTGGGAAATTTCGCCTAGATTTGTAATTGTTTCACATGTCTATTTTGATCTTTTAATTAGGTGTCCAGGACTCCAAGCCAAACTCAACTAATCATCAATCCTAAAGTTAATGACAGGATAAATCACCAGTAGCCCTAAGGTTTGAAACGTTTGGCCTTTGTGAAACTCGACCTCTCGATCTATTAGGGCAAGCCACTTCCTCATTTGACATAAAGAGTAGGGCCTTGAACGTTTAACTTTTCGCTCAACTCTCTTTGCACAGTCTATTCGGTAGTTTTTTTAAAAAAAAATCTTTTACTAAATTTGAACATATTTTGACATCACATCGTCCATCTCCATAAAAGGAATTAAAAAAGTTAAAAAATATAGTTCACAGTAGAAATAAAAAGATCAATTCATATGACAAAAAGACCCAAAAAAATCCATCTACTTGAGAAAGTTTCTTTTTCTTCGCCTTATATGGAATTGTTTGAACTTTCATATGATCTTTATACTTAGTCAATTTCTCTCATCCAGACGAACAAGATGACCCAAAAAGTTGGTCCAAATTGTGTACTAAAACTTAAAAAAAGAAGAAGATACAATCAGGGGTTGTTCTCTAATGGATTTTATGAGAAAAATGTGAGATTTTATGAAAAAATTTCACGAATGGATAAAATCAAGGGTGCGATTTTATCAAATCCTCATAAAATTCATTAGAGAACAACCCCTCAAACAAATCATACCAAAAAGTCAGTGAAAAGTTGCCAAATGGGCCCAAGGCGTGTAATTAAGGCTAAGTTTCTCATTTGCTAAAATAGGAAACTCATAAAATCAAGTGGGTGATTTTAGCATATGAGGAAATCAGACGCTTAAATCAACCCACTTTCCTTTGCTAAAATGGGTTGATTTTAGTACTTGGTTTTATCATTTGCTAAAATCACTCACTTAATTTTATGAGTTTTCCATTTTAACAAATGGAAAACCAAGCCTAAATTAAAAGGGTGCAATGAAACCTCAGTCAAAATTACATGGGTACAAAGTGTAATTTACCCGGATAAAATTCTTCAAACGAGGCCGTGCTCGTGGAGCGGTTGAACTTAAAGAAGATTGAGCGCGGTGACAATAAATACGAGCACCAACGCCCATTGTTGGCTCTCTCTCTCTCTCTCTCTCTCTCTCTCTCCAATGGCCATCTCAAGAAGACTTCTGCTCCTCTCTCTACTTCTAACCCTAATTCTCGGGAAAATCACAGCGGATGCAGGAATTGGCGATGAAGAAAGCCTGAAACCGCAGTTATCGCAGTCGTCTTTTGAGATCGAACTTGAGCAACTCAAATCTAAGATCTCCTCTCTAGGTACGCGACCTCTCTATTTACTTGTTCTGCTTTGTTTGGTTGCTGTGATTTCGAGGGAGGAAGGTAGTGAAGTAACTCAATCTTATAACTTTTAGTAATTTTTAGCAGATTTGGGTCGAATTTTTAGTTAACTCAACGAGAGAAATCAGAAAGTTCAAAAATTTAGGCTGAAGTTGGAAGACGAAGAAGAAAAATACAGTCTTTAGTTTCTTTAGCGTCCAATTTTTTCCAACTTGGGTCTATCCCCTGGTCGATACGAACGATGTGACATAAAAATTAGGATGAAAAGCTTTAGAAAACTAACTAGAAGTTAAATAATACCGTTTGTGTTTAATAGTCCAAACTCAATCTTAGAAAAGGGAAATCGGGAATCTCTGCTCGACATGGCAGAATAAGTTCTAGTAGTAGTAGTTCATTGATTTCATAATTTTCTAGTCTGTTTGGCTGCTGAGAAAAAAGGAAGACAAGCAGTACAAATTTGGGTTTTGTTATGTATTATTATTTTGTGTTTCTTTAACCTACAAGCTTTGTAGAAACTTTGTATTCTAGCATAATAGTAAGTGGTTTTCTATTCAATCAACCTGGGATTTATATGATCAACCATTCCCTCATGTGTAGCCCTTTTTGGGTCTATCATCATGCAACCTTTTTTTTCCTGGTCGGTCATGTAAAATGTGGATTGTTTATTTTAAAAAATGTGGAATGGAATGGGCTTCTCTCTATATTTGATGTTGAAATTTTCTATCCAACCCAAAAGTTTATGCTTAGGTGGAATGGTTCAAACATTATATATCAAGTGATCACTCATTCCATATCCGCAAACCAAATACTCCGTACGAGACTTTTACCATTTAAGAAATTTGAATAATAATGTTGTTTATTCATTTTTTTTTTCCCCATGTGTGCTTCCTGGTCAAAAAAGGTAGCCCTGATCTATTCTTAGGTTATGTTGCACTTTTGTAGGTTGGAAGTTTTTTATTTTTGTTGAGTTGGATTTATTGCATTCTTGTGGTTGAACAATGTAGTCTTCTTTTTATCATTTCTCACTCTTAATGATAATTTTTTTGGTTTGTTTCCATGTACTTGAATTCCCATAGAGTATGTTAGTTAGAGAACATGCTTAATAAGTTTTATTCCTTATACTAGCGCTTGGAGAAAATTCCTGATTATAGTTTTAGTTGCCTTATACCCATTTCGTGCACCTGCGATCATCATAACTTGATCGATAATTTGATTAGAACCCTTGCAAGGGTACAAGAATGAGAATTGTCACTATTGAACATGTAATCAACCTCGCACCCAACAACTAAACAAAATGCACTGGAATAACCATCAGTTTCGATGAAGAACCCTGCATCCCTGTAGAATTCACAAAGCTGATTGTTTGAACAATACAGTGAGAACCGTAAGGACTTCAAACTATTACATGGTCTTGGGTGGAACTCAAGCCCAAAAGATAGCTATTGAAGTGAGGGTGCCCTAACGCTTATATACTTCATTTTACATTGGTACCCAGCAACACCTGCTGCTTACGAGTCAGAGACACACATCTTATCCATCTCTGGTACTTGGCTTTGATACCATGTTACACGGTCTTGGTAGCACTCAACCCCAAAAGGTAGCTATTGAAGTGAGGGTGCCTTCACGCGTATATACTTTATACTTGTACTTTATATTACTTTGGTACCCAGACAATGTGGGACTCCGCTGCACGCAAACAACCAACCTTTGGTTGATCTTCCATTGAAGCAATCTGATGAAAACATAGTTACAATGAATGTGTTCGAAGACTCGACGACACTTACATTGTCATGATTCTTATCAATATCCATTTTATTCCAGATTTCAAAATTTTGTCTGTGGTTTGTCGAACTTAAGTTATTGTTTGTCTTATTTGGTGTCTTTGGACCAATTGGATGCAAATCCCTCCATATTGAGACATTTAAAGTGCTTTGTCAATTGTCATCATTAAAGCTCCAAGCATATACTCATGCGCAAAGATCCATTTGTTTGTGCGTACAAGAATTGGAGATATTGCAATGCATCAAACTTCTCCAAGATGAATTCTCGCTAAGCATGGAAGAATGATGCAAGAGCTTCGGCTCAATGCTATTGGAATTGGTTTCAGATGGCCCAGATTCAATTGGGGACTACCAGTAAGTGACAAGCGCAGGATGGTTCCAAACGGTGGTATTAGGGTATGTAATTGTAACATTCGGGGTGTAGTAAATAGTAATAATATCTAGAGTATGGGACCATACATATCGGGAATCTGGTGTCAATGTCTAGGTGGTGAATTTCTTAATACCATTAGCGTCAATAGAAAGCACTAGAGCTGCATAACGGCCAAAGATTGACAGTTTTGGCCATGAGCCGGGTCATTGAACTGGATGTGAAGGGATACATATAAGGAATTGACCGATACACATGTTCTTCATTCTCATTGGCATATTGGAGAGGATAGGTATCAGAGAGCCAAAAATTGATAGTTATCAGCTGGTACAGTACGTTGTGGCCAAGATTTTAAACGTTACTCACAGCTTAGTTGTGTTTATTCCGGCCTAATCCATTGGTTTGGGGCTTTAAAATTAGAAACTATCCGTTTTAGGAAAGACTTGTTTGATCATTACCTTGCCGAAGCAGATCCGTTTAAGGTAGGTTTCTTTTGGGAAGTTTCTTTTTTTTCTTTTATTTTGAGTTATAATTTTTTTTCCCTACATTCCAAATTTCAGTTTACCTAATTTGCCACTTTATCTTGGGTAATCCCAAGTTTTTTTCCAATTTTAGTGTGATAACCGAGGAATTGCCTTGAGCAGTTTGTTTCTTAGTAGTAGGATTAGGACTCTACCAATATTGTGGTTGTAAACTCTTGCCTACTCAGTTATGTTGATGTATTTTATAGCTCAGAGTTTTCTATTTCTTGCATTTGTTCTTTTTTCTTCTTCTTGTATTTGTTCCATACATGCTTCCCTGCATGACGAGCAGAGTTCATATAACAAAAGTTTAGTTTAAATTGCTTTTCGGAAAGGGCGTACGAGTCAAAGATAATGGTTGAAGTTCATAAATTTAAAGTTAGTGGAAAATTGCTATTTGGTAAGGGCATATGTGTCAAAGATCATGCTATTCATGCATACGTATCACCATCCATTTGTGTTCTTGTGTACCACGCATGCATCTAAGTATGCTCATGTCTGTTATGCCCAATTGAATAATGTTTTGTTATGTAAATGCCCAACATGTTCTCCTATAATTAGCTTGAGTAAATGTGATTATTTGTTCAATTAGTGTGTAATTTCCTTCCCGATTAATCAGCGAGGTGAAGAACTCTCTTGGGTATTAAGTTGATGGCATGTGGTTCTTGCGACTGAACGAGCTAGTATGCAGTCTTCAGCATAATTAGGACTAGGAAATTCTAGTATTGTTGTCTCATCGCAATAGAAGGTACTGGCTGAACCTTAGATTGTACTCAATAATTCTGAACATCAGCACTGTTCCATTCTATAGAGAATACAAGGGTGAAACTTTCTGTTAAAAACACAGCAAAGAAAGGAAAACATTATCTGATAAAAAGAACTGTGTGAATATGTTGATTAGGCATCCTTGCGTAACTAGGAATCTAGGATCCTGTTTAACAGCCTTAAATTGGCTTTGCTGGATTTGTTTAGAGAGAAGCTGACTCCTCTGTTGTCTTTCACTGTTGTTTAACAAGGCATTGAGGTTTTACAGATAGATAGCGTTTGGATTTCGAATAGAGTATCTTATCTACTTCTTTCACCTTATTTACTTTTTGCTTTATGGCTTTTGTTCTTTTGTTTTTTAAGAATCCAGCATTGTTGAGAAGACCAGTGAGTTGAAAAGCAAAGATGAGAGCATCAAGCAGATGGAAAATATTCTTCAGGAGAAGTCGGCTACCATTGCAATATTACAGAGTGATGTAAAAGCACATGAGGTAAAGGGTTTAGCTTATCCTTTTTTTTCTCAGTAATACCCAGTACTGATATTTCAGCAATTATTTTCTCCATCACACCCAGTAATTATGTTCAGTTTTCAGATCAGTCTTTCAATGGCAATGCTAATGCAGTTTGGCTAGTTGTTTTGGATTCTTGTTATGTAATTTGCTTTACCGTATAATCCTTTATATTTGTATCAGTAAAAACAATGGCAGTAATATTAGTTATACATTATACAGTATAGCAGTATAACAGTTATTAGGTTCTGGGGATCAGCTAGCATGGTTTTACTGCTTTATCATCAGCGGTGGTATTATCATTCTTTTTATCGGCAGGACTGGTATTATCTGAGGTATAATTTTCAGCACTGGTCGTGTTGCCTAGTGTTTTTCCGTGCAATATAAGCCAAATTCAAAATAAGATTTATGTTGAAATCAGCTTTGTTGCTATTCTACTTTGTCAAGGGCCATATGATACGTTTAATAACTGCATCCCAGATCAGTTTAAATCTTCCTCTCCTACTTATGTGTCCTTGAGCAGTACATAATCCCTCTTTCTTATCGTCTCATCTACGGGTCTTAACTGTCCATGACGTCACCATTCTACTCTATTCTTTTCAACAAATAATCAATTGGTGCTAATCATGCTGATTCTTTAACTTTATTTCTCAAGTAGTCAAGTGTTGTCATTTTTAAGTGTCCTCATCTCAACTCCTCTCATACTTTTCGTCTTATTTCATTTGTTTTATCTAGGATTGGTTTGGTCTCTCTTTCTTTCTTTTTTTTCATAAATCCATTCTGATCAATGATTTGCACACACTACAAATCCATTTTATCCATCTCTCTCTCCGTCCCTCCCTGCACATAATGTATGTATGTATGTATGTTAGATTTTTTGTGAACAGAGCAGAATGAACAATTGATTTCAAATTTGGATTGAAGATGGAAGAAGAACCAGTTTTTACCAATGAACTTTGGTTTTCTCTTGTTGGACCTTGAAGTGAATTAAGCTCTATCTCTAATGAGAATTATCTGTCTCTTTTAGCAAAAATGGTCCGTAGATGCAAAAGAGCAGTTGGGTAAGGCTCATGCACGGGTTAGTGAACTAGAGAACCAGGTAACTTCTGTTTGAATTAGCTGCAAAGATAACTCTTTGGTATTTTGGCAGTTCTCTGACATTTCCATGCTTAACAGGTTGACAATCTTAAAAAGGAATTAGACACGCAAAACGAGAAAAGAGATGATGTGGAAGCCCGACTAAATGTAGCTGAGAAAAAAGTTTTGGACTTGAACTTGAAATTAGAAAGTGTAAGTATGATGCACATTTTAGTATGTGATGAAGTTAGTATTATGGAAATTAACTTCTTCGGATTGGTGATACGGGCCAGAAGTTTCTGGCGAAGTATGATCATGTTCATGTTTCTCTCTTAAGGTTGATATGGGATCAGTAAATTTTGTAGTTTTAAACTGACATTGCTGTCGCGGCTTTCAAGAAACTTCATTGTTATGACATAAGCTTCTGTCTACGCAATTGGCCGCCAATTTCTTTATTTTCTTTTCTATATGTGGATGTATGTATATTTCTCCGTCTAAGAAACGGATGTTGGTGTTTTGTTTGCCATCACTTTGGATCATCGGTCAATTTTTTATTGTGCTGCGAGTCTGCCACTAACTATTGCTTGTTTGAGTTGTTGAATTATTTTGTGATGAACCATTATTTCAGTTGGATAACTTTATGTTTAGGGTTTTAGTGCTGTTCGAGACACTTGTTATTAGGTCAACTTTAATGCCTCACTGCTTGCTCATTTTGCAGCAATTTCATATACATTTCCCTTTGTTATTGTGCCATTAGATGCTCCTGTAAAGTCTTTGTAGCGGCATAACTTTTTGTTTTTAATTGTCCTTTCTCCAGCTTAAGAAGATTAATGACGAACAAAAAAGCAGAATTCGTAAAACTGAACGTGCTCTTCAAGCAGCTGAGGTTTGCTGACACCTTAGTGTCTGACAATGTTTTATGTTTCCTTTGGTTAATGGTAACACTAATTTGTGGTGTCTTCAGGAAGAAATGGTGAAAGCCAGGTTGGAGGCAACCACGGTCGCAAAAGATTTGACTCAGGTGATTCGCTTTGCCAAACAATTTTTTTTATTGTTGTTGCTGCTGCTCAATCATTTTTGTTGCATATAGCTGCATATTGTTGTTGATCTCTGATGCGTTATGTAGATCATAGGGTGAGGCCTCTTCTTCCTTAAGGCCTATAGCATTTTCATTTCAAATTGTGGCTTTTTATCTCTGATGCGTTATGTAGATCATAGGGCGAGGCCGCTACGAGGGTATAGTCTTTTGTCCTCGCAAGCTATTCCAAATTTTATTCCTGGTGTGGAGAATTGATGTGGCATTTCAATTCTTGAAGTACTTGGTAGTTGGTACGATATTAGATTGCAAAATCTACCTAAATAGTTCCACTTCTTGTTTGGAAGCACCAAATTCATTGTTTTGACTTTTCACTATTGGCAAGTGGCAACAGAAGTCTGCGTTGTCACAAAAAATATTTCTTCTCTCTTTCAACGAGACAGAATGTTATCTGTTTTATTCATTTGGCATTCAAAATCTTGAAAGTGATTTGTATTGCTCACTTACAAATTCTAGCTCATTCGATTTTCAAGCATCTTGATATGCTGCGCAAGGTCTTTGAGGTGTTTGTTTCCTGCTAATATCTCTGTCCTGCTAAACACAAAGCACACGTGCTGAGGAACAAAGAGAAGGGTTGAATCACATATGAATTGTGCTTATTTACCTCTGAGTGTGCCATGTTCGAAATGTTCTTAAATAGGAGTATGTGAGAATCATATATTCCCTTAGTGTGAACTTTTTTTCTCATTTTGTTTCTGATCAACAATCAGGTTCGAGAAGCATGGATTCCACATTGGCTTGCAACTCATTTGGTGAAATGCCAGGTTCTTTTTGCCTGTTGATTGGTTTCTTTTTTTTTTTTTTGGAGGCAAAACCTACTCTTTTGACCTTTCCGTTAACATGCAGTCCTTCATAGTGACTCATTGGAAGGAGAGTGGAAGGCCCTTCTTGGATTCGACGTTTCAAGAGGTTCTTTTTCTTCTTTTATTCTATAGCTGATACTCCGAACATTGTAACTGTTGTTGATTCAATCAGATTATTTTAGTTGATTCAGTCAGTCATTTTTAAACAATTAAACTAGTAGTTTTATTAGATCAGCTCAAATTTCTGAAGTTCTAATGAAGGAGCCATTAGTTAATGGATGCAATTTGACTATATACAAATTTACTCTGGACATCTTTTGTTGTAACCGGCATGTACGTTGTATGTTGAATGGCTAAACTTTTTTTTTTTCTTCTGTATTTGTGGTTCGAATGTGTTTTTTCTCAGGTGGTGCAAAAGAAAGATCAATTGAGGAAGTGGGCCGAACCCCACTTTGAAACTGTAAAAACTGTAAGTTATTATCCACAAATGTATCTGTGCACTGTAAAGATGTTTCAGTTGTGTGTTTGATCTACTATTTAATGCATTGATGATTTCGGTTGAGTTCATCTGCCTCTTGTCTAATGATTTAACTTTGATACGTAATTCTTCCAATTTCAAATGAATGAGCTGGATTTTAGATCTACATATTTGTCTTTGATTTCTTACTCTTCCAGTTTCAAATAAATGTGCTCGGAATCCTTCTAGATCTATGTACTTGCCAATATGTGCTTGAAATGAAAATTATAAAATTGCTTTAGGTGGTTCCATGACTTTTGTTGCAGTTGAGCAAAATTCTGTAACTGGGAGAGGGTAAGGTTCATGTTGCAGTTGAACAAAAATTTATTATTGGGTGAGGGAAAGGTTCTATAAAGCAGTGCCTGTACTGCCATAACCGGGAATGGTAACAACATAGTTTATGTGACATCTCATCTTGGGAGGTAGTCTTACATCGGTGGGTTACCCATTATTATTGGATGCTGGTATCTGAGGGGCATATTGGGCATATGACAAGCCCTCACCCACTTACTGCCCTGGTCAAATCATCCAGATAATCTCTTCTAAACTCCATCATCTCTACCTCCTGTACCAATTTGTTTATTTTTTCAAGGCTATATTTGACTACTGCTCTAATGGCCATTAAGAAATACTGATGCTCGAGTCACCTTCTCCATGTCCTGGTAGACTATTTCCTGCATCCCTCGCATGACTTCTACGGGATTAATCCATACTGCCAGTGTCGCTCCTAACTAGGGGTGTAATCGAGCCGAGCTTCGGAGTGTTCAGGCTCGGCTCGTCAAAATTGAGAGTGGCTCGAGCTTGAATCGAGCTACAAATATTTGGCTCGAGCTCGGCTCGAAAATTTATCAAACAGCTCGAGCTCGGCTCGCTGCAGCTTGGGTAGAGAACTGGCATCTCGCGCTAAGAGGAACAATTTGCTATGGGAAGGGCACTCTCTATTTATAAAGGAGATCTGCTTGGACATTCTTGTGCAGGCGATGTGGGACTAAAGGAAAATAGCCTTGGCCTTTGCAAACTAAAACGATTTATCCCACATCGGTAGTGGAGGAGATCCAAGGGCATCCAAATCTCTACAAATAAAGCGCTTGTTGAAGGATTTGGAAAGGCTGGAAGGAAAATACTTAGTGCTGATACTCAAGTATTGGCCATAGTAAAACTAGAAAAAAGTATTTAGTTAAATATCTTTGGCTCGCGAGCTGACTTGAGCTGAGCATCCTCCGGCTCGTGCTCGGCTCGTTTTTGAAATGAGCTCAGAATATCAGTCGAGCTTGTTCATTTACAGGCCGAGTCAAGCTTTAACGAGCTCATGTGGAGCCGAGCGAGCGGCTCTGTTCGTTTACACCCGTACTCCTAACCTTAGTTTGCAGATTTTTGTTGTTGCCTCGCTCGTCGTTCCCTTTCACTGTGTTCTTATCTGTCATACCTACAGTACAAAGGAAATTTTTTATTTTGTTATTCTAGCGTAGTAGCGTTAATCTAGTCTTTTGTATCTACCTACCAATCTAATCTTACAACTGGACGCATAATAAGTAATGTGTGCACCCTACTCTGAAGTTTTAGTCTAGTTATCAAATCTTGCTCTAATATCACATGTAACAACCCGCACTAGCTGCCCATGGAAACCCTTTGCCTTGTCCCCGGCTCAAAAGCTTAGTCTCAGATCTACCAAGTAGCTAGTGGATCTGTACTTACGTATCTAATAGTCTATTGGTAATCTGCAGATGTGAGACTACCTCCCAAGATGGGATGTTACGGATACTTTGGTCTAGGTCTTCGTGGGCTTACCACATCGTTACTGGGAAGAGTTATATAAGCCTATAATACAACTTTGAGACTGAAGTCAGAGAAGTACATGGATTTGGTATCTTCTCTATATCTCATCCATCTCGGCCCCAAGCCTTTGGAGTCGTGGATTTTGGATCTGCACCTATATTCCATCTCCCATTTGGCCACCCTGCTTGTGGCACCTGCCCCATATATGGATGTGCCCAGGTGGACCTAACTAAACTCCTTACAAGCGTTTGAAATTTTATGTAACACCAATAGTGGCAACTGCTTTAGACATCCTTAAAAATTAGAGTTTCCCATTGTCCAACTTGGGAACATAGGAAATAAGTCTCGTAGTCTTAGGGCCGTCATATTTGGTGAACAGGGATGCAGGGGAGCTGAAGAGTTGATTAAGGCTGTAAACCGACAGAGATGAGAGCATGAAAATGGACTTGGTGCCTTCGCCTCATCTCATTTATCTTGACTCCAAACCAAGACTCTTGGCTTTTGGATCTGGGTCTCACAAGTCACAATGTCCATTTTTGCCTCTTCGCAATTTTAATTTCAAGCTTTGGTTGTTTAGGTAAACTGATTCCCTCAAAAAGGACTGACTTCAATCATCCTGGGTACTTGGAAGATGTTAGATAGGTTGGATTTGGTGCCTCTGTTATCATGATTTAGCTACCCGTTACTTAGTCTTTGATTAATGGAAGAGAGGCATTGGGGGCGTTTGAAAGCAGAAATTAGGATGGGCATGCGTATTTTCCATTTTATGAGGTCTCTTTTCAAGGACCTATGGTAGGACACTAGGGCTTCTCTAATTTAGGTGCTTGTTAATATTTCTCATGGCTAGGGATTCATTCATTAGCAGAAGTTTTCCCTCCCATTTTCAACTTAGTGAGTAATCAGGAGGAATCCATTCATGATGTGTTGTCTGGAAGAGCAAACACTCATGTATGGGATTTTCAGCTCAGGAGAAGATTGTTCGTCTGGGAGAAAGAATTGTTTGATGAAATCCTTTCTATTTTGGATGGCTCAGAAATCTTACTGTCAGATGGGTCAGAAGACAAGCTTACCTGGTTAGTCAATTGTTCATCATCCCTTTCTGTCAAATCCCTTTATGAAACTATCTAATCCATCTTCCATTGACTCAACCTCTGATTTTGCTTACATTTGGAAGAATCTGGCTCCATATAGGGTCCAATGTTTCATTTGGCTTGTTCTCCATGGTAGAGTAAAAACTGCAGACTCTCTCTTTAATCTTGGCATTATTCATAGTGTGGAGGATTCCTTATGCAAATTCTGTTCAATGCACATCGAAACCTTAGACCATCTCTTCCTGCACTGTGTCCTTGTTTGGGTTCTGTGGTCCAATGTCCTATCTTGGTGGGGGGTTAAATGGGTAACTCCATCCTCTGCTAAAAATCTTCTCTCTTGATGGAATGATTGGAAACTTAAGAAAGTCAAAGTCAAAAGGAAGATTTGGGATCTCATTCCAATGGCTGTTATATGGACTGTATGGAAGCTAAGGAATGCTTGTGTTTTCGATAGCGCTATCACAGATTGGGACAAATCCACTGAACTTGTGAAGATCAGAGTTGCCTTGTGGGCAAAATCCTATGCTGGAAATAGAGACTTCTCAATTGATGATTTCTTATTCAGGCTTAGGAGCATATTGGATTCTGTTTAAGCAGCTATTGCTCTCCATCTTCTCTGTTTTCTCTTTACTGTGATCATTGTTGTTGTTTCGATTTTGCTCTGTTGGCATCTTGCCAACTTCTGGGTTGTTTTGGGGGTTCTAGTGAGGCTCTGTTCCTCCTAGTCGTGTTGCCTCCCTTCTTCCCTTTTAATCTTTGTAATATTTCAAAGATTAATTAAAAAAATTGCCGTTCAAAAAAAAAAAAAAATTCTCATGTGGGGGTAATTTTGGGTGGCCATATATGTGGAATGAGGCAACAGTTACGAAATATTGGACTTGTATACAAGAGTCCTTAAAGGTTTTGGATGGTATGGCATGCTAGTTTTTCTTTTGTAAGTGAGATTTAATTAGACAATACAAGAAGGGAAATGTTCCGGTATAATGAGAAAATCCTAGATGGAAGTAGGGATCTTCCAATTTAGACAAGTAGTGGAATTCTGAGTAGACTTGACAATCTTAAACTGAGAAGCTTTGACTGACACATCATTTTGAATTTGATTGAGGATTCATTAGGGGAGGTGATCCATAAAGATTATTAAAAGTCCTCTGGTTCCTTTCATGCCACAAGTTATAGTATTATGGATCATTGCAGAAATGTTTTCCCAGTTACCTTCCTAGTGAGGCAACTAACTTCAGTCTGCCTAGGGTATAAAGGCTTCATTCATTGTTCTTTGAAACTTGCTTTCTATTTGATGCTATTTTTCGTTGAGAAGTTATTTGAGGTATTTGACCCTGCTAGTCATTAATAATGTATTCAATGTATCTTGAGACGACAACATTAAATCAATTAGAATGTGGATCCTTCTTTTCTTAAATAGCCTGTGTTACATGGGCATGAATTCATATGTAGTTGCAGCTGTCCCCTAAATTGTGTATTGGTTTAATTCGAAGTCCAAGGAAAATAGGACAATGCACAATGGATCACTAGTTGTATTGCCTGTGGTATACGCCAATACTGAATTAAATAGGACTTACTTGTCCTTTGTCGTGCATCTACAGTCCATATTAGCTTGTGCAAGTCATAAAAATGTACCATTGGGCCATAAACAATAAACCAAACCAAACTGAGCCTTATGTCCCAAATCAATTGGGGTCGGCTATTGGGCCATAAACAATGTTTAGAAAAAATAATTTACAACAGAAAAATCCACATTAGTGTGTGGAATCTATGAACTACAAATCTTTCTATCCATAGCTTATGTCTTGAGGAAACACCGTGAAAACAAACTGTCGCATTTGGCTTACAAATGCTGAAGTTTCTATAATCATTGAAGTATGAAGATATCAGAAACGTATAAGAAGACACCTTGTATCAAATCGAAGCACAATGATA
Source organism: Gaultheria prostrata (assembly GCA_036023075.1). NCBI lineage: Eukaryota > Viridiplantae > Streptophyta > Magnoliopsida > Ericales > Ericaceae > Gaultheria > Gaultheria prostrata. Next base: position 16,242 of record JAXBDA010005424.1, read on the forward strand.
TTAAATGAGGCAATCGGGGAAGGCAGTAATTTATTACAGGTACACCCCTTAGAATATTTTGAAGGCAGTAGATATCAAATTGGACTGGTGGATATTTACTTGCTAATCTTGAAGTTAAGAGCATGATCAATCTGCATATGCACTTTTTACACGGGCTAAAAGTCTTACGTCATATCAGTCATTGGTGCAATAACTAATCAATTTGCCTGTGAAAGAACTGAACAAGAGCTGTGAATCATAAGCCCAAGCATATTCTGTCTTTTATTGTATATAATGGGGAGGCCTTCACCCCGCCCCTGGGACCCTTGCGCTGAGCTGGAGGGGTATTTTCTGATGTGGTTGTTGGTTTGTTGCTTTTCTGATTTACATTTCCTTCTAGTTTTTGTATACTAGCACCCGTTAGTTACTAGGTGACAACTCCATGGTCCTGTGTGTACCCGGTTCTCTTGATTTTAATGTAGTCTAGCGTTCAAGTTTGTTACCAAATGATGGCAAGTTTCTAACTTCGTTGTATGTTATGTGAAGAAATGGATCCCAATTATGAAGGACCAGTGGTTGAGATTTGTTACTGAAATTGGGCCACACGTCGAATCTCTAACCGCAAAAACAATTGAGGTTTACCATGCATCCAAGAATTATATGCAACCCCATGTTGTCAAAGTACAGGAGATGGTGGATCCACATTTTCAGGTATGCCTCTCTGACATTGCTTATTCAATTACATGACCCGGATGACATTCCTGCAGTATTGAAACTTCATTTGGTGACAGGAAGTGAAAAAGTTCACCAAGCCATACATTGATCAAGTCGCAACTGTGACAAAGCCTCATGTAGAGAAAACACGTGTTCTCTTGAAACCGTACACTAAAAAGATAGTTCGTACTCATAATAAGTTTGTTAAAGCTGCTACTATGTACCATCGTCAGGTATTCACTTTACTCCTTATCATTATGACCTGTGTACAAACCATATCTACTTTTTCCTCCTTTTAAGTTTGTTTTCATGCCTTCGAGAATATTTTCCACTTATACAGGTAGATGCAGGGACAATTTTCTTGTTACTTTGAAATGGCAACCTGTCTTGCATTGTAGGATTGTTTCCCAATTGTAATGATTTGGAATTGGGTGTTTATTGGAACTATTTATGGTAAGATGGAAACAATAGAAAAGGGTAGGGAAGACAATTTGATACACGGTCTGCCATCATTCTAGCAGATGTCATTTCAAAATTTGGAGTAGAACATGTGTATTGGTGTAGCTCTGTCGAAAGCGAAAAAAAGAAATTGATGGCTCCATCATATTCATGCATTTTGCAATAGGTCATCTTGAAGCCTGTGTTACTACAACCCAAACTGAAACCTTGTTATCTTGTAACAGTTACAGGCCTTGAAATAGAAAAGAAAAAAATAAAGGCCGTCTTTTCAGCCCTTGTTTGTTTTTGGAGCTTTATTCAAATGGACAGAATATGATCATGTTTGCACAAGGATATATAAATAAATAAATTTATTTTAATACGAGTTAAAACATAAGCATGAATATATATATATATGTTTGTCTATTTTGGGGGAGGGACACGGCAGGGGTTACATTTGCAATTTTTGGGGTAAATTTATATATTTATTTATTTTGGGTTAAAAGTGTAATATGATACATATAGGATGCTTGTTTCTGCATGTTGATGCTTCATGCTTATGTTTCCACTCATATAAAATAAATTTATTTATTTATTTTTACCGTGTCCCCTGCTTTGCCCGTGTTCCCATTTTTTAGAAATCCTGTATCCGTCTCCTTGTCCGTGCTTCATAGTCCCGGAGAATATTTTATTTTTGTAGCTGCAATTTACTTTGGGATTTGTGGTTTATATCTTGACGTTGGCTGAGAGAGCTTTTCTGATAGTGATAGGCTTCTGTCACTTGTTTCTTATTTGTGAAGCTTTAAATCATTTGCTTGGGGCGAAGGGGGAATAACAATAGAAATAACCTTGAAATCGTTGACTTTTTCGTGCTTAAATTGTGGTGGGTGACATTGGTCAACGAATTCCTCATAATGCTAATTTTGTTGGATGCTGTTTATGTAGATGCCCAATTTCCGCAGGAATGCCAATAATGCAAAGTGTTTTTTCTGGATAAAGAATTTTATCCCCAACTATACCATGGGGAACCTCTATACCTATACTTCAGTTGGGAGTGTTCGAGAGCACAACCTGCCTATATAAAAGTTCATGTTGATTGTTGCCCAAAAATGTTTCCTGGAAAGACATTGGTCTCAATGTTTCTCTGTTTATAAAATTTGTCTCTCAGACCCCGAATTCTTAAAAAACCCTTGTCATGGATTTCAAGTTTCAGCACAACTTTATTTCTGCATTCTTATGTTAATCTCAAAATTAAACTATGGGGGAGTGCCCCTTTAGAAACAACTGATTCACGAATTACATTTTGTAATGTTCTTTTCATTTGTGAAGGTGCAAGCTACAATAAGTGCAAAGCTCCGGGATCACGAGCTTACGAAACAATTTGCAACTGATGAGCTGGTTTGGTTTATGGTATGCGTTGTTTTTTAATTCTCTTAAGAGATGCTATGCATTTTGAAGTACCCATAGTTTCCTACTTATTTCAATGCTTTAAATTTGGATTTTGTGAATTGTGATGGATTGTCTTTTCTTGATGTTGTAGGCGTCTGCTTTGATGGCTTTACCCGTGATTGTTCTTTTTAAAGTGGTTTCAGCCATTTTTTGGTTAGTTTAATTTTATAGTTCATCTTTCTGTTGGCTGTAAACCAGCTGTTTCTATGAATTGAACAGTGAATTCGGTTACTAATTTTGTGTTATCACCTTTGTATTATTTCCTTAGAGTTCATTTATTATATTTTGCCAATCTCTATTTCAATGTTCTGCTGTAAGATTGGTTTCTGATACTTGCAGTAAAAAGTCCAGAAAGCAAACTCGGAATCCAAGCCATACACGTCGCCGAACTAAACGGGTACATCCAGACAAGTAAAGTTCTTGGAACTGTGCGGTCAAAATTCAAGGTAATGTTATCCACCTTGTTGAAATGGTTATAAATTCCTTCCGAACAATTTTCTGTATTTTGCTGTGTGAGCTGGTCTGCCTTCTGCGTTCTCTTTTTATATCTATTACTACTAGTTGCTAATGTACCATTCAATATTCACATGACTTTTAAAGGACTCCTCGTTTACTTTGAGTTTGGCACATATATGTAGCAAATGATTGCTATTTCGCAGGGCAATAGTCTTTGTAACCGCAGCGATTTCTCTCCTAATTTCATTCACCGACCCTTGCTATCGGTTTTTCTGACGCATTTCTTTTGGGCTGTTGTTATCCTTCATTCTATACAGGACTCTTTGCAGGTATTCCTATCTTGAAGTGGACAGATTTCCTCTCTTTGAGATGGACACACGTTTTGCTTAAGAAGGAAAAGGGTTGAAAGTTCTCCGGCAAAAAACTCTCACGCTTGATAAATTTATGAACTGGGTTAAAGTTCGATCATGATGTCTGTGTGTTGTTTTTGATTTTTTTTTTTTTTTTCCTTTTATCATTTGCGTTGTTTTTCTCTATTGTCCTTGTTTTTCATGCATCACAGCTAGGCGAATTATCCGTATATGGGCTTCAGGTTACTTGATTTTAGCAATCATATACTATTTGTTTCTTTCCTTCAGTTCTTTGGAAATGCTAGACTAGAACTGGATAGTGCTCAAACAATCTCCTGCATCTTAATGAACGCCAGAAAGATAGAAATGGTTTTCCAGAAATGAAAGTCGAAAGCCAAAGGTAGAAGAAAGACTGAAAGAGAATTATCAACTAGAATGTGTAACAAATCTTCTCCCGTCTGATTGATGGAGTTTCCGTCGAATTTCTCACCTCAAAAGTTGTTAAAAATGAAACTCAACCTCTGATATCGTTACCCGAAATTAAAAGATTGCGATGTACAGTGGGTGCTATATTTACAAGACTGCAATGTACAAAAGAAAATAGTAGTGAACTGGGAATTACGAAAGTAGTATATACTGATAGTTAAGATCAAATTGCCCCTTGAATTAAATTAGTCTGGCATTTGTCGCATGAGTTATAAATTTGGACTACATTAGGTGGGGCCATTTTTTTCTTTATTAACTAATACTCCATCCGTCCCCAAAATGGGGTCCATCTTTCCTTTTCGGAATGTTCCAAAATTCTTGCCCATTTTGACTAATCAATTGGGTCTTTTCCCGGTTTACCCTCCTCCGTTCCCATATTCAGATTCAAGCACAAAAAGTGGAGGAAAAAAGAATTAAAGTTCAAAAATTAAATCATTGTACTTCTAAAAAGAAGGGTAGTTTTAGAAATACATTTTTTTGGAAGAGTAACGATTGTGTTCCCGAAAAAAATTGAACTTTTAAAAATCGACCGACTCTTTAATTTTAGAAATCGATGTCAAAATTTTAGAACACTTTTATCATGAAAACAATAAAGCACATACACTAAATTGGAACCTATTTTTCGTACACATAATTGAAACTCATTGTTCTCAAATATAAATGGATCTTGTACTTTTCGATATCTAATCAACTTGATTATTTATGTCTATTCTTGGCCCGGATTTCAGCCTGTTGGGACCCATTAAATGTTTAACCTTTTGGGCTTGGCCTGTAGCTGAGGATTTGTAGCCCAATTATTGGTTTTCTTGGTTTTGGCAAAACGAACATGGCAAGCCCAATCATGGTAAGAAAACCTCAAATTATGAGCGGAATCCCATTTGGATTTGAGTCGCTCAGTATCCATTTTTTCATGAGGAAAAGCAGTAAAGCACCATGAGATAACCATGATTTCTTCTATTTTTACTGACTTGACTTGTGCCTCCAATGATAGTTCAAAGGAACCGGATCCTCTGCCCCCTTTCCGTGCCCCCCCTCCTCTACCCCCATTTTGAGTCGTCGATCTCGGCAACTAACGGTCTGAATTTCACTCGGCAATGGACGGCGCAGATCAAGAGTGCCAGCATAAAATCCGAACAGTTGGTTGACAAAATCGACGGCTGAGAAATGGGGGCAGAGGATCTTCAAACATTATAAAAAGAAAAATCAATTGGATACCTTTTTAACTTTTCCAAAAAGGGGAGATCATGTTATGTGTGAGAACGAAGATTTGTCCAATAATGAGTTAGAAGAAAAGAAAAAAGTGGATCTGAAGTTCTCTATGATTCAGTTTTGTTCATCGGAGTCATGTTTCATGGAAAGGGTACCAAAAGTTGTGTTTTGAGATCTGGGGTACAAAGATGAAATCTGGGTTCAAACAAACTTATATTTGTTGACAATAATTGAGTGAATAATGTTGCAATTAGGAATGATCAGTTGAGACTTGAGAGAGAACCATAGATGTGAAAGAATTTTCCTTTTATTATTGCTGTAAAAGAAGTGAGAACAAAATCCGAAAGGGGTTGGTCTGGTGGTCAATGTCTCGGATTTAGAGTTTATTTTATTCTAAAGGTGTCGGATTTAAAACCTCTCCGATGCTATCAACTTTTTCTGGGCCAGTTCATACTAAGCATTACTCTGGATTTAGAGGGCAGCGAGATTAGGTTCTCAGGATTAGTCGAGATGTGCAATGCGTTATGCGCGCATAAACTGGCTCGGTACCTGAGTTATTAACAAAAATAAAACAAAATGAGAACTATATATACTTACATTTTTTTAACTTCAAAGTGATCGAAACATGTCACATGAATCAATATACCGTACCAACTTAGAAGATTCTTCCACCTTGCCCCTCTCTCTTACATTGGATTTTTAAGGTTCAATGATTGTTAGCAGATGACATGAAGCTAAATGGAGTAATATACAACACTTCAAATGGCAACATCTATATCTATATTATAAAACATAGCGATTTTGTACAAAAATATTTAGGCATATAAACAAAGTACATACTAGCATTTAAGGCCGTCCAATCTTATTATCATGTTAAGGTTGTAGCTGTTGGATCATTTTAAAAAGATACATACCTTCTGCTAATAATATCTACCCCTCTTCCTCCTCACTTAGCACTTAACATGAGAGGGGTAATTATAATTGCTAACAATCTTAAGGGATTAGCTTAATCGTCAAAACTTGGGACTTGGGGGTTTATTCCTTTTTTAAGATATATGGTTAAAAATCCTATCTGTCATCCAATATCACCACCTTTTGAGCATTGTTCGGACGTCGTTAACTTTAGAGCCACAGAACTAGTCGAGGTACCCGCAAACCAACCAAAACACTTGGTATAATATCACACACACACACACAAATACTTCTAATAAGAGATCCCTTACATGTGGACTTCATCAAAAGTCACCTTTCCCGATTGAATTTTGATAATCCGAACCGTTCAATGTGTTTAAACGTGGTTTTTAAAGTACACGGGAGGAATCGTAAAAACAAATGACCGTGAACAACTTCATCCGAGTAGTTTTCGATAAAACTACGATTCCTCGCGTTGACCCTAAAATCCACGTTTTAAACACAATGAACGTTCGGATCATCAAAATTCAATCGGAAAATGTGACTTTTGGTAAAGTCCGCATGTAAGGATCCCTTATTTGAAGGGCAATCACTATCTAATGTTATAAGGAAATATATAATTGTTGAAGGGATCGATTCTCTGGAGGGAAGAAATAAGAGGAAGTTGAGTACATAGGGCTTCTAGCCTAGGGGTTATCTCCTGGTACTACCACAAACGAGACCAGGGTTCGAGCCTCGGTAGAGGCATTTGAGGTTTAAGGCTATAAATAGCTTCTAGACCCCCTCCGGACTAACTCACTAACTCCCCCAACTGATACATGTCGAATGACAAAAAAAAGAGTACATAGGGAACCTAATGAATATGTTTGAATATAGTCCTATGTATCTCTCTGTACCTTTTTTTTTCATTCATAAATTCCAACACAAATTTAATGTTGTATTTTGTAGTTTCTCTGGGTCAAATTGTTTCGTGGGCTTTTAATAAGAATAGGTACCTAATTAAGAGGCTGGTTTTGAACTTTGACTTGGCCTAATCTCTTAATCAACTACTATGTCTCATATTGCTTGGCACACCTCTGTTGACCAACTCAGCCATGCCTAGTGGCATGAATATGCATATATAAAATATAACACAGAATTTTTGGCAAGTGAAATCAAATACTACATTTTTTAGTCATGATCATGCAAATCAAATACTTAAAAGCCATGTTCGTGCATTTTGTACAAGGGAGTTTGAAAAATGGGATCCGGGGACTCTGCCGTCCCTAATCTAATACTTAAAGTCATGTTCGTGCATTTTGTGCAAGGGAGTTTGAAAAATGGGATCCGGGGACTCTGCCAAGGGATGGCAAGCCCTGCAGACTGATCTCAGCCGTCCAAACATGTTTTTGACGGCTTAGATTTGACGGAAGTTAAAATACTCAAAACACCCTTCGGCACCTCTCAAATCTAAGCCGTCCAAAACACATTTGAACAACCGAGATCAAGTTGGTAGGGCCTGCCATCCCTAAGGGACGACAGAGTCCCCGAGTTCTTAAAAAGGACCTAGAGGCTCGAGGTAAAACTTAAGACATATTCTTCAACATTTTTGTAAGTTGGCGGGGTCCAACGACCCCGACAGAGTGGCTCTAGCTTTGCATATATCACATATTCATGCTATTTTATTTACATTGCTCCTTTTTTCTTTTCTTTTTTCTTGATAACCCAAAGAATTTTAATCTTTAAGAAAGTGAATTAGAGAATTGTAAGGAAGTACTTTCATCATTCTTCACATTTGAGCTAACCCTTTGGATTACCTATAATCTGGGGTGCTTAATTAAATTATAATTGTGATTATAAGATTAATTACTATATTTAACCTGACTATTTGCACATGGCTTAGCTAGCAATGGGGGTTTTGGGAATAACCTCACGTTGTAGAAACTGATCCCTGACTGCATGGCAAGTGTATGCTCCTATTTTAAACCTAAATTCACATGTCCTCATTAGTTGTCTGTTTACTTATATACATATACATATATATATATACATATACATATATATATATATATATATATATAAAATGGCGATCTAATGAGGGATCCTTCAACTCCGTTAGTTGCGGACGTCCACTTTTCGGACCAAATTTTGACGATCCGAACCGTTAGATGTGTTTAAAAGGTGTTTTAAAGGGTCCCCGCGAGAAATGAGCAAAAAAAAAAATACCCGGAAGGGCTTGATCGGAGCAGTTTTTCATAAAACTGCATTTATAGCGTTTTTATGAAAAAC